>BQNB010014328.1:0-75351 GCA_026074375.1 Tanacetum coccineum
GCAGGATTCTTGAGATGGGGCTGCCACTTGAGCCATATAAGTGTTAGATTAGTAACTGCTCCCTTAGCAGTAACTTTTTTTAACTTACTTTGTTTGAGCTACTTTAAATAGCTTCATTGTGTATGCGTTTAAATGTTCACAGGCTCTTATTTTTTGCCACTTATATTTGTGGAGACAAACCGATAAGGTAGTGTCCGTCCTAATGAACATAAGACCTGTGATAGATTTTTCATGTAGATAATAATACGTTAAGTGGATGCGTAGAACATGATTTTATTCAATGGATATGCAGGATTCTTGAGATGGGGCTGCCACTTAAGCCATATGATTGGTACTTGGACTTGCATCGCTATGAGACTGTGAAGCATAATGGATTCGGTCTGGGATTTGAGAGAATGATTCTTTTTGCAACAGTAATTGACAACATCAGGGATGTAATCCCCTTTCCCAGGTTTCTAGGAAGAGCATATCTTTAAGATGGTACATCTACAACAAGCTCCAATCAATAGCCGATATGAAAAATGCGATACTCGCAGGTAACTCAAAGCACAAATTTCATCATACATTGACTAGGGGCATATGTACCTGAGATTAAAAGGGTGTTCTGTCGATATTATTTTTCAAGGTGCGCTCTAGATATAATTTATGAAGAGCATAGTAAATGTGACTATATGTACAATATTACCGTAGTCGTGCTTTTAGTTTTCCATTCATGTATATTAAGTCAGATGCTTGATCATATATACATGTTGTTTTCTTTTCGCATAATATTGGGTTAAATGGGTTAAGGAAGTTATATGTTGTCATATTTTCTTTTGCTTTTGCTGTTTGCACATTAGAAAGTTGTATGTTGTCAACAACAATTTTACGTAGCTAAATACCTTTTGAGATTATGTTAGCCCCCGTCGTAACGCGCGGTAATATGCCGACTTGTTGCAAACTATAAATAATGTATTATGTTGTATAAGTATTAGTTTGTTTTATTTATACTACATATAAAGCAAATTAGACACTCTCTCTTCATTTAATGCCCTAAAAAAGTTAAGTAACCCAAGTTATAAAGCATAATGTATAATCCTTAAAATGCAACCTTTCACCAAATTTTTTTAAGTAATTCAAGTTATAAAGCATAATGTACAGTCTTTAAATGCAACATTTCACCACAAAATCAACTATCTAACAAATATAAATATTAATGCAAAATGTACAACATTTATTCCCTCGTGCATATGTTACAAGTATAAACTAATTAAATACACTAATTAGTGTTATTTTTAAAACACCCCTAAAACGAAAAATACATATATTAAAGCAAGATGTACAACATTTATTCCTCTACACATATGTTACAAGTATAAACTAACTAAATACACTAATTAATGTTACTTTAAAAATACCCTTAAAATGAAAAATACATGTTATTACACACATTGTACAAGTTAATAATGTTGGAAATCGTGGTCTAAAACCCTAATATTACGTTAATATTAAACGAGCTACGTAGCGGAAATAAATTCATATAGCACTTATAATTAACATAAAACATAATCAGAAAACATACTGAATAACAACCAAGCTACGTGAAGAACTTGAGATTTCTTCGAGTACACGCATGTGTGTAATACATGCAAAACAGAAACTCTTCGAGTTACTAAAATAAGTAACCTCTACGCGTATTATACACTACACGTCTAACAGTATCACCCGAATGTAAGTTCTTGACCAACGAACAAGTGAACACCAAGAATATGTCAAGTAGTCGAACTCAAACAATTTATCCCCAAGGGTTTGTTTGGTTCGAAACCTACTAGGAGAAGATGAGGAGAAGGGATGAGAATTATGAGTTCTAGGATCCTCCTTAAATAGGGATGAATTTAGGGTCTACCTAAAATACACTCCTTGTAGAAAAAGATAGCTCAAAACCCAACCCAATACCCCCTTAGGTACCTTAGGTCGGTCGAACCAAGTCCACACCCCTTGGGGTTGACTTTTTGACTTTTCTAATTATTTATGGTTAATTACATTTAATTACCCATTAGTTAAAAAGCTTTATTAGTTAGTTTTCACTAACCAACTAATTAACGACCGTTAGTGTTCTTCCGTCGAATCATATATAAATATAAATAATAAATATACAATTATATTATTATTAACATTAATAGAATGATACCTAAATGTATAATGTGTGTGACCCCGTAGGCTCACGTATTTCTAGCCGTATAAATATTCGTATGACATGAGCACAAACCCAACAGCTCCCACTTGCGAATGTCTCATTCATATTATATAGCATACTAACATTGACAAATAGTCTACCAACATCATCAATGCTCCCAAAAATACCTGAGTATATAGTTTTGGTAAATAACTCACCCTTTAATGGTTTCAGATAATCATATCCTTTTGTTTCATATACAATATAAAATATGGATATGGATCAATAGTCATTCCATAATTTAACTATTCTGTTTCTCACATCTGTATTGATTCAGATCACCAAATTTAAAAAGAATTATCTTAACTACACTTTGGGCTCAGCCAAGCAAATATCTGATCAACCCAACGAGGGGCCTAGTAAGTATCTAACTCCCAAACACGTAGATGAACAAATTCTATTTTGACTACAAGTGTCCGTCATGTACTTCAAAACACTTCTAAAAATAGCCCTTATAACCACCTTTTGACAGACTAGCGTCAGGCTTATTGTAACACCTCCAAATTAGGTCACAGCGGAATATGGGTCTAAGAGTGTTACTTCATAGATCAATAGCACAAGATATATATGAGAACGACCATTAAAAGAGTCGTTTAAAACTGATACAATGGATTTAGCAAATTGTTTGTTACATAAGCCCGAAGCTTTACTTGTTCATTGTTTAAAATACAAATATTTTAGTCCATAACAAATATATCCCTAAAATGTAATGCAACTAAATCTTTAATGCATATGACTTCCAAAATAATGACCACCAATGTATCCCTTGTCTTGTACCTCATTGATCTCCTGAGAAAACATGCTTCAAAACGTCAACAATAATGTTGGTGAATTCATAGGTTTGTAAACTGTATAATGTAGGATCACAAGATTTCCCAAGTGTATGATAATGCAACAGATGCAAACATTACAAAAATGTAATTACGTTTCCCTAAGCTAATGACACTGAAGCTCGACATAAATGAATTGCAATATAAATTGCCAACATTGCCCGTGATGATGTTCTAACCCACAACATCCCAAATCCGACATGGTATACGTTCGTTTGTCCAGTGATATCCAATCACCCGAACGGGGATGTCAATCCCAAATAGATCTATTCATAGCATTCTCGCTCACATAGTAATTGACAGTTCATGATTGTGGGCTCAGAGGGTTATCGCTACTTAGGCAAACACGTAATCATAATGTAAAAATGTCCAATTGTGTGCAATTGTAAAATCATGCATGTTTCTCACCCTAAAACTTGTAAATCATTATAAACGTAAAACGTGGAGCTATGAACTCACCTCGAGTGAATGAATAACAAAGTATATCAGATGCGTGAAAAACATCACGTATGTGTCCGAGTGCAACCTAATTAATTATAGGTTGTATGAGTACTAAGTACATTGAATAACTAATACCGTATATAATTCTATATAGCTACATCACCATCTAATTGTATTAGTGAAATAATATTTATAAAGTAAAAAATGTTTATAAACACCACTTTAGTAAAAATGGCGTAACTTTCTCGTTTTAAGCCCATTTCGTACGTTCTTTACGAAGCCTTTTAAAAATATGAGGTCGTTTAGTTAGTCAAAGTTGCAAAATGGTGAAAAGTGTCAAAATGCCCACAATATCACTTTTCACCTTGCCTAAAATGGGATTCATAAATTATAAACCGCGATGAATCTATCAATGAAACTGATATGGGAGACACTTGTATGGGTTATTTAAAGTCTCCCATTGGAATAACTCATATAACCTTGATTTAGATCCTCTGATCACTAAAACACTTGGGTATGTCCAGATTTGGCTGTTTTTGGAGTCGGGTATAAATGGTCGAGTATAAGTCCTTAATAAATTTTGGGAAAATTCATGGACACACCTAAAACTGGAATTGGACCTCGGAGAAGTAGTTTAAACTAGAAGCTTTTGTTTACTTGGTCAAATGATATACTTAATATGCCAGGAAATTTGGGTCAAATTGTTGTAATTACGTTTTTGTGTAAAGTGATTTTGGAACAATATGAATACAAGCATAACAAATGAACCTTATACTTCCGAGTATATCGATATAGGATCTAATTTAGTTTTATTTAACTTGCCTTAGGTTCGCGAAATGTAGGTTGCGTTTTTGGCTTGGGGTTTACCTCTACTTAGTGTAGGTTTGTTGAGAAGTACTATTATCATTCAAACTTCTAAGGTGAGTTTCTCACATCCCCTTTTTTATACATGTTTTAAATGTTTTGGGGCGGAAAGAATGATGTGTTGTTTTTATACTCTTACTTTTTAAGTAATTGATCTTTTGAGCACATTTGAACTCGAACTTGTTTTGAACATATGGAACTTGATTTGAACTTGTTGAAACTTAGAAACGTGTGAACTTGTACTTGGATGTATGTTTGTTGTATGCTTGGAACCCGCCACTTCTTTTAATCATTATCCCTCTCCTCGGGATTGAGACGGGTTCAGTACTTATGGATAGCGCTATTAGAGATTAGCCCTACTCAACTCCACGCACTAAGGGTGCTAGTACTAAGTGTTTGTGCCACACTATACAACTGGAACTTGATTGGATGTTTGGAATGGTTAAAGTGAATACATTTAAGTAGTGCCTCGCATAAACACTATAGCATTAGGCGGATACTATATAGGTGAAATGGATTTTGTATTACGTTACTTATGGTTAATTGGGAAACTTGTTTGAAAACTTGATTTGTTTTGGACTATCAACTTGTTTGGAAATTGATTTTGGTTTGGACGACTATTTTTGATACCTTGTCAATGAGTTGGCAAACTGTTATTGGACGTCTACTCTTTTACAAACTATATTTGGTGTACATAAACCTGAGAACTCACCAACTATTTTGATAGTTGACCATTTTTATCATGCTTTTTAGGTGACGTTCCTAAAGTGGAAACTTAGTATGATTGCATTTGAACCAGTTCAGGATGTCTATTTTCTTCCAAGTTATTGTCTTTTGGGTGATTCATGTTCGGAAGAAAAACTACTATGTTGTCTTTGTACTTTTAAACTTGTACCTGAATTGTTGTAATTCGGATAACTTTCTTTTATTTAAACTCTATGATTGGTGTTTTTGTCTATTTCTTATGTGATGCTTATTTATATGTTTACACCTCGTGTGTCTTTCTTCCTTGGATGTGGTGTGTTGGGACCATTACTCCCAAACACGTAGAGGAACAAATTCTTTTTGACTACAAGTGTCTGTCATGTACTTCAAAACACTTCTGAAAATAGCCCTTATAACTACCTTTTGACAGACTAGTGGTATATTATCAAGAAACGCTATCCATACATGCAAAACCCGCTTGCATCTCAAGTCTAAGGATAAACATAACATTCACCATGTGTGTATGCAACCCAATTGACGCTGATCCATAAAAGTGATTATCCCCAAAACATTGTGGATATCTAATATTAACCTCATCTGAAATAACATGCGAATGCTAGCAGAATTATCATTTCGTATTCTCTAGAATACAACCAGTCACTCACATTTACCTTGACTTAACAATATTCCCATATCGTTAACTGGTAATGGATAGCTTTAGAATGCTAAAAGTCATTCATGGATATAAACATGCAAATATATGACACAATTATTATAAAAATGAAAACAAGATACCACGTATATTAATTCATTAATAAAGAGAAATAAACCAATAGTTTAATCATCTTCATGATCCAAAATAAAAATAAAAATTTTTACTAACTAATACTCACAGATTTTCATGTGACCTACTAGGCAGAACAATTTTCATCGCCATAGCATGTTCAAAATGCTTATTGAATGGCATTGGTTTTGTAAACGGATCAACTACGTTGTCATATGTGTGAACTTTCTTAAGGACAATTTCACCTCTTGAATTACTTCACGAATGTAGTGATATTTCCTCTGAAAATGTCTGGCTCCCTTTAAGATTCTAGATACTGGCGATTAGCTACTGCAGGTTCATTGGTCACATAGCATTATCCATTGGTATTTTATTCGATGCATAACATCTCTAAGTCCATCAATAAATTTCCTCATCCAGACTGCTTCCATTGATGCTTCAACAACAACAATGTACTCAGCTTCTGTAGAAAACATAGCAGCAGTGCTTTGCTTGGCATTCTTCCAGTCTACGGCTCCACCATTAAGTCATGAACCTTTTATCCCGGTTTGGGGGATTTTGTATCGTCCTTGTCAATTTGAAAACTTGCATCAGCATAACATGATACTTTCAGCTTATCTTTAGATTTTGCCCCATACACACGAACCATATCTTTAGTATTCCTTAAATACTTAAGAATAGTTCTCACAGTAGTCTAGTGAATCTCACCAGGATTTTGCTAAAAACGACTACACAAATTTTACGCAAAGGCAACCATCAAGTCTAGTGAATCTAACCGCATAATGATTGTACCTACAGCTAAAGCTTACGGAACTCTTGCATTTACGTTCTTGTACCTAGTAGGTGTTTTTAGCCCCTTGTGACTTTCTTTAGGTCAGGCTTTTCATCTTGAGTATACCCCTTCTTGGGAGTTTTCATTTACTAAATTTCTTTATGAATTTTCTCTGGTAAGCACTTTGGACTAGTGCAATCAACCACGTAGATTTTTTGTATGATCTTGTTTCCAAGTATGTTATGTTGCTTCTCCTAAATCCTTCATAGGGAAAAAAACTACAAAGCCAAGATTTAACTTCTTGCAGCATTTAACGTTATTTTCCCATGAGTAATATGTCATCGAACATAACAAGATTTAGAATACATCATTTACCTCCCATAGCTTTGAGTTATACACATGAATCATCATGGATTTGAGTAAAACCAATCTCCTTGAATTTCCTCATCAACCTTTTATTCAACTTTTCATGCTTGCTTCATCCATAAAATGGAACGTTGCAAGTTTGCTACTTTGTGTGGATGTTTTGGATCCACAACACCCTTCGGTTTGCACCATATATACGTCCTCGCATTGGTGACCGTTATGAAATTTAGAAATCTATCTTGATATCCTTTTCCAATCTCAGAGTCATAGAATGCGGTCATAGCTAAAAGAATCCTTATAGCTCTAATGTCTGCATCAGGATGAGAGGTTTCCCTATAATCTTCTTCGTAGATTTATGGTAAGCCTTTTGCTACAAGACGAGCTTTTAAAGTTGTTTACATTTCCCATACATGTTCAGTCTTTTCTTGAAATCCATTTTTATCCACAGTTTCGACCATTGATGGAAATTAACCAAATACAATACTTGGTTATCTTTCATGGATTGCATTTCTGTATTCATAGCTTCAAGCCATTTGTCAGATTTAGGATCTGCTAATGTAGCTTTATAATTAGGAGGTTCATCAAGATCCTTTAATTCATGCTCCTTAATATCACATTGTGTCCATATTCTATTTGGTACTTGAGGTATCCTTGCGGATCTACGAATAGGAACTCCAACATTTTAGGGCTCGGCCTCGATAGGTGCGACCTCATTATGTGCTTCGCTAGTATTTTCAGAAGGCTGTGTATCCACTTCTTGAATTAATTCAAGCCCTATGTCACTCCCACTCATTTCGAGAAGTTCGTGACTCCCACTCGCTTCTTGTACCATGAAACTATTTTCAAAGAACGCAGCGTTTTGAGAAACAAAAATCTTGTTCTCAAGTGGATAGTAAAAGTAGTAACCTATCGTTTCCTTAGGGTAACCAACAAAGATACACTTAATATATCTAAAATCAAGTTTGTCAGGGGGGGGACGTGTTTCATTTTACGAGTGCCTCACAACCCCAAACCCTTAAGTAGGACATAACAAGGGGAGCTTTCTTGTCCCAGATATTTCATAAGGCATCCTAGCCACTTTTGGTTGGACCATATTGAGAATGCGTAGCACCAGTCTCGAGCGCATATCCCAAAAGGATTTTGGTAGGTTGTTAGAACAATCCGGGATCGAACCTAACAAGTATAAGTTCGATCCTCCTCTCAGACCACAATCGTTATGCTATGGTGTATAAGGTGGAGTAGTTGAGATAATTACCACAATTTTATAATGATTAACAAAATCATGACTCATAGCATTATCCTCCTCCATCAGATTGATAGCCTTTATTTTTTTACCGATTGTTAATTTCAACTTCATTCTGAAGACCTTAAAGGTTTCATAACACCTTCGTGTTTATGTTTCATTCAAGTAATCAAAACATTAAAGGCTAAAAATTCATCTATTAAAGGATGATAAGTATTTAGCACCCTCTCTTGACCACAAATCTCTAAAAGGCTACATAATCAGTGTGTTATAAGTCTTAATAGATCCTCCCCCCCCCCCCTTTATCTCGTTCCACTTGATGTAAAAAGGCTTCCTGCGGCCATCTTTCCAGATATACAAGACTTGCATTTCTAATGTGATTCATCGTGAGTGGGTTGTAGGAGCCCATCACGCTGAAGCATGTCCATGCATTTCTTATTTAAATGTCTAAGACGACAATGCCATAGATAATAAGAGTCCAATGCATGTTTGGCTCTTTTATTGCTAACATTAAACATAGAACTAACATTTGGATAAAGATTATGCATATCTATTTCATAAATACCATCACGTGGAATTGCATTAAAATAAAACACATTATCTTTGGAAACAGAAATACCATAATTCGTAAATGTATGAATATAACTGTTATTTACCAAACGAGAAATTGAAACAACACCCTTAGTAATATTAGGTGTGAAAAGTGGCAGTTGTCTAATTACATTTATTAAACCACTATGAATACATTAAATGCAAAACTTCTATGCTTCAATGATTGCAGCATTTCATTTCCCATATACATACTTAAGGCTCCATGTTTCAATTTCATGTTTCTAAAGTCCCTGAGAAGTATTATAGATATGAGTTCCACAACCCGTATCATGCACCCAAGTCTTATTAGGAAAAGCATAGAGTTCTATAGTGAAGATACCTGAAGTACTAGCCACGCTAGCATTCTTTCTCTTATTCAACTCAGCATGATAGGACAGACAATTCCTCCTCCAGTGACCAACCTCATTGCAGTGGTGGCAGATAGAGTCATTTTTTGGATTATCTCTCTTGAATTAGTAACCATAGCAACTAAGTAGACCTTTACGCCACCTTACTATATAAAGTCGACATCATCTTACGCTAAATCCTAAGCCGAAAAGTCGAGACGCATCACTAGTCGCCCTAGGACAATTCGCCATCAAATTTGCTCGCCATTAGGGAATTTACTAAATCACCCATTCAACGTTGACACAATGCCATAGAACTTAGTATTGGTAATGCCATCATAGGTATAAAATCCGTTATCACCCTGGAAAGGAGAATGTTATAACTAACGCTTTAAGCCGAAAGGAACGGATAAGACCACTAGGATTCAAACTTTAGTCATCACAATAAATTTGAAACTTGAACGTTTAAGCTGAGGCAATTAAGGAGGAAAATGTCGAGGATGAAAAATCTTAAGTGGTATATACAAGGATTTGAAACCCGTCCCAATGAGACTCTCTATATTAAGAAAACAAAATTTGTTACCACGTTTTTGGAGGATTAAAAATAAGTAATCCACAACAAGTAACCGCACCTCTTCACCAACACCACTCCGGAAGGCAACTCAAACTGAATTTCAGGACGAAATTCTTTTAACACGGGGAGACTGTAACAATCCGCATTTTCACGTCATTTTACGTCAATAAATATTTAATTATTTATTTTAAACTTTTGCGCGTTTACTTTTAATTTTCAACGTTTAGTTAAATCGCGTAAACTAAAAATCAACATTCAACGTAAACGGACATCAAACAAGTAAAAGTTTACGTCTAGCAAGTGTTATATAATTATTACGAGGATATTTTATAACTTTTCATGTTTTAATTTTATTGGTAACGTAAAGCGTCTACGTTTCGCAATAAAATACATTTAGGCATACCCAGAAGTACCTATACCTATCTATACTCAAACAAATACCTACTATTATACTCAATACCTAAAATTTAATCAATTTTCACTCCTATAACAAGTCATGGTCAGTTAGACAAACATAAACACAATAAATAAATCCTTAATCATTACTAGAATCACATCAACTTTGTTATAACTTACACAAGAGTACCCTAAGTTACACTTCTCCATAAATTGTCCAATCCCTCCTCCTAGCGAGGAGGAGAGGTCTTACACCATGTACCCTAAACCACCCCAAATACATGGTTTGCTAGTTTTTTAGCTTAATACTTCTATTATATATAGGACCTCCTAGTAAAGAGTTAACATACACACTACACTTTTGCAAGTAAATCTAACACAAATACCCCCTCAGGAACACCCCAAACCCACGGCTCAAAATCAACTCTTAGGGTTACTATAGTTTTAAAATTACAAAGCTAGCAAGCATATAAGTGTTCTTAGGTATAATATCTAAGGTGATTCAAGGTATATTGGAAGCTTGGGTATTAATTTTAGCAAGGGTTTAATCAAGGAGAAATTAGGGTTTTCTAACTAGGGTTTCGAATTAGGGTTTGATATTTAGGGTTTGGTTTTGTGTCCTTTATCATCCTACACTCTTCCAAGGTCTACTTAAACCTTAATCTCTCTAATTATTCATTTACATATTTTACATACATGTTATTATGTTAATCACCACCTAGGGTTTGTTTTTATGATTTATAAATTAAAAGCAAGCACGTACAAGGTTCAAACTAAATTATTCTTATGGTGAAATGATATTTAAAATGCAAGAACATACTTATTAAGTGTTGGTTAATTTATGGATTTGATTTATAAATTAAGTTGTTAAAAGTTTAATTACAAAGTTTAGATATATATTTTCATGAGGACACTTTACTTGGACAAAAATGATGGACACAATTAGAGGACCTAAAATGTACCAAAGATGTGTTATAAATTAATGTAGAGGACTTGTACAAATTTAACCAAGTAATAAAGTATAAAAACTAGTTTATAACTTATATATACATATGGACTGTTTTAATTATTCTATTGAGATTCAAATTTTTATAAATTGTAAAACCTACTGTGTTAAATAGTACATGTTGTGAGGATTGAAAACATGTAAAGAACTTGAAAAACCGAGCTATAACGAAGAAGTTATAAATTTAAGGAGTTTACGATAATTAAATATATAGAAGTGTTTTTATAAAAATAGTTTTACAAAAACTGACACAGATTCGAAACTGACAAAATTTTATAAGTATTTTATTATGATGGTACTTTTCATAAGGAATTCAAGCATATAAAGAACTCGAAAAACGAAGCTATAACGAATGAGTTATGATTTTTACAAGATTATAATGAAAAGTGTTTTTATAAAAGTTTTTTTATATAAACTGTTACTGTCCATACCTGATAAAAATATATGGATATTTTTCTGTGATAGTACATCTTATGAGCATTTCAAATATATAAGGAACATTCCAAACGGAATTAAAATGAAGGAGATATGACTTTTATAAGATTTTGATAAATAAAATTTATAAAAAGTATTTTTATAAATTACAAGCTTACTGTTACTGTTCATAACAGATCACATAAATATTATAAATATAATGTTTTGTTAAAATTCTCAAATACGATTCCATACATATAAAGAACGTTAGAAACAGAGTTAAAACATGAAAGTTATGAATTTATAAAAATCATATACCTCTTGTGCACTATTTTCACAACCTCTTGTGTATTATTTTTAAAAAAACTAAAAAGTTGTTGATAGAAATATAAAATATGGTTTACGAGTATTTTCGGGTCCGTTTGGGCTATATAAACGTTACAAAATATTGAAGTGACATTTATATAATATTTATATACGTTTTTAACTTTATAAATATTATTTTATAAAACAATTAAACCATGTATATAATATCATTATATAAACAATGAAAACATTAAATCATGCACTATTAACAAATAATCAATTGTTGGACAAAGTTAATATTTTATTTTACGGACACGTATACGTAGACATTTATTTAACAAATACGATTTAAACATTGTTTCGACTTTTTAAATTAAACAAAAACTAGCAGGTGGTGATGTAACTCTATAACTTATAATGTTGTATCTATATTAAATACATTATACGACCTATAATTAATTAGGTTGCATCCCGGATCGTTTGCGATGATTACTTTGTTGATTTTGCGTTAATCACTACCTTCACTAGAGGTGAGTTTATAGCCCCTCTTTCACTTGTTTTACATTTGCTTTACAAATCTCGGGGGAGAATACATGCTCGTTACAACTTGTTTACATATCCATTTACAATCTCTTTTACATACTCTTCTACATACTTATTTACATACCTAATTTCGTAACTAATTTATATACTCGGATACATGAACGTTACAAACTCATTACATGATTGATTACAAACTCATTTTTATATCTCACGGTGAGATACAATACTTGTTTTTACTTATGGACGCAACAACTTTACTTTTACTCAAATGATTACAAATTAGCTTAAGTGGATTGAACTGTGAATTACTTGGAGGGTAAGCGCGAATGTTATAATATAGATCTATTGGGGATTGACAACCCCCGTTCAGGTGATTAGCTCTCACTAGTTCGAGATCGAACTAAAGAACGTTATACCATGTCGGATCACGACTGGCTTGGAGCCTCAGGGCCAGCACAACATATTCATGAAATTTTATCGTGCCTTGAATAAAGTGGCATACTGATAAGTCTACATCGAAGTTTCATGAACTTAAGGGCGCAATCGTAATCTTCTATGTTGCATACCTAGGCCATACTGTCACATCCCCAAACGGGGCTATGGACGGAATGAGTCCTGAGGGGCTGAGGGGATGGGGCGGGGGGGCTGAAGTCATCATATTTCGACACAAGGTACAAGAGAACGACCACATCATAACTCGTTGCATTGTTTAAAAATAGATAAGTTTTATAAGATTTAAAAGAATTTAAACATTTGCGGAAGCGTAAGAAAAATGTAGCGGAAGCATAACTTGGTTTTCAAAAGACGAGTATGAATGAGAAATAAAGTCTTGATAAAAGGGTATCATATTGCACGTAGACTTCACATAGCACGTCAAGAAGTCCAAAGCTAATCACCTGAGAAAAACTTGCTAAACGGTCACATAAGTTGAGGAATCATAGGTTTTAAGTAAAACATTTATGAGGATCAAAAAAATGTTTAGTGAATATAGTTTCACTCTTAAGTATTAAAAAAGTATTTAGTAATTTGAAACGTTCAACAAAAGTAGTGTGGACCACAAGATTTCAAAACGTATGTGACAATCTTAGCAGTTTACGACTTCACATACAGAACCCATGAGACTATTATAACAAATACAATATCACATGAAAAGCATTTACATTTGCACTAAGCTCATGACACCGAAGCTCAATTTAAAAGAAAGCATTTTATATGCAAATAGTATTCCTCACCCTAAAGGTATCTGACCAAGATCACCTATTGACAATCCGACATGGTATATATCCGTTTGTTCGGACCTCCAAAACTAGTAAGCGTTACTTACCTGGATAAGGATAATTAGTCCCAATAGATCTATTTATAACACTCACGCTCACTTAACCTAGTACGGTCGGTTAAGAAATTAACGGTTCATGATAGTTCAGGCATTAGTGGTCTATTCGTAACTTAGGCAACACGTATCAGGGAAAGTAGATCTAGATACTTGTGTCCATAGTAAAATCAACCATTGTATTTCCAAAAGAAAGACTTTAAGTAATTTCATCCATATGTAAAACAAAATGTGATATCAATCATGTAATCGAGTTTGCAAGCGAACATTTATAAAACCTTGAATCATTAGGTAAACAATTTGTAAACGAGATGTTCTCACCAAAAATAGTAAAGTAAGTAGTAAACATGGGGTTTGAACTCACCTGATGTTTGTAAAGGAAGGCAGAAATGCACATAATAAGCACAACACAAACGGAAAACGGACGGCTCGACCAAGAAGATGCAATTAAACTTAACAGCTAAGTCCTAAGAGCTTAGGATGATGAATGTGGGTTTTCCGATGGATGAGTACATCAACGCGACACGTTGATAAAAGATTTAGATTTTCTAGTTGTAATAGTTTGGTGGTTGGTTAAATAAATCGAAAAACAAACGCAAAGCATGTAATATATTCCGTATATATTACATATGAAAAATAAACAATTATATAATTCATATGGTGAATTATATGATAAAGACAAACAATAAAAATATTATTTTGAAGTATATAATACCTTGCAAGCATTTTATAAGAAACGTGAGAAAATAATTAAATAAAATGATTCGACACGTTTTCGGAAATCACCACTTAAATAATTGAATACAAAGTGTTTATAAAAGAAACGTTCGTTTTTAAAGTTACGTATTAGGTAAACGGTGTTTTCTAAAGTTTTTATAAAAGTTATGACCTTATTTTCTAGCCGGGAATTTATAAAAATATTTATCATATAAGTTATTAATTTCGTTTCCTTAACGGTTGTGCTTTAAAATAGTTGTCTTGTTTGTAAAAGTATAGTTTTCGTTTATTGTCGGGTTATTGTATAATTATATATAAAATATCTTTAAACTATAACTTAGTTCCTTTTATCGGTTCTCAAAGATAATAGTAGTTGTAGCGAAAAATACTAAGTATAGAGATTTATAAAAATTTTGTCATGACCTATTCGTTTATACAACGTTTTCCATATTTACAAAATTTAACGTTTTCCCCTTAATCAAATAGATGTTGCAAATATCCGTGTGTTTCAATATCTATATCTAAACGAAACTAAATAGTAACAAAATAAGTAAAACCAAACACACCCTTATTGGGGCTGCTGTCCCAAACGCACCCTTATCACTGTAACACAGTGAACCAAACGCCCCTAACTGCTGAACCAAACAGCCCTATACGGGCTGTTAAAGCCAGATTCAAACACCCCTTTAGGGGCAACTTTATACGCAGATCCGAACGCCCCCACTGGGCTGTTAAATGCCTATCCAAACACCCTTGTTGCTGCAGTTAAATGCAGAAACAAACACCCATTTGGGTTGTTTATACGCAGCGACAAACACCCCTATGTGGTCGTGTTTTTCAGCCGAGTAATACCAAAACAAAACCATATGTCGAAATAAAAAAGACAAAAACCATACTAAATCAATCAAAACGAAAAAAATTAAAACAACACAACCACACAAACTTTTTATTAGTTTTCACAAAAATAAGAACCATCCAAACTCATAAAAAGAGAGGTGAAGGTGATGGTTTCTGAGTTGGCGACGGAGAAAAACCAAACGCACAGGATGGTGGTTCGTTAACCACATAAAAAAAACACACCTCTTGAGGTGTGGAGGCTGCCAACGCACCTTGTTGTTCTAAAATCCAAAACGGCACGCTGTTAGGTGCGGCATGGAGGAGAAGATGTGACGAGGTGAGAGGTGGTGGGGAGCGGACGGTGGTGTAGGTGTGCGACGGTGGGTTGACGTGGGTGGTTGGTGTCGGCTTAAGGCGTGGCGGCTGTGCCTCGATGGGGGTGACGATGTGATGGCTGTGGTGGATCTGTGGTGTGGTGATGGTAGAGGTGGCGTGGAAGCAGCGAGGGTGACGATAGGGTGATGGTGATGGTTGATCATGGATGGTGGTGTGCGTGGCGGTGATGAGGAGATGGGGATGGCGTGGATATGGTGGCCGGCTGGTGGCCGGAATCTCGCCGGAAATGGTGAGAGGCGCCAGTATTTTAATAGAGGAGGAGGGAGGTGTGTGTGGCTAGGGTTATAGAAATGAGGTGAAACCCTAATGGGTTGGGGTTATATAGTGTAATGTTTTAAAAACAAGGTGTAAAGTGTAAGATAGTTTAGGGGGAATGGTGTAAATATTCTTGGAGGGACCGAAAACGTAATATTTTGTAATTTATTGGTTCGGGACACGTTTAAGCTAGTTAACAATTGATTTAAAATACGAAAGCTGCGCCATTACGTTCCAAATGATTTTCCCATAAAAATGAGTATTTACATGACTTATTTTACAAATGTTTTTATAAAACTTATTTAAAATGATTACTATTTATTTATTTGGTATCATTGGGTATCCCGGGCAAGCTTTGTCCGTAAAAATAAAATTTAACTTGAATATTCGCGTTTTTTAACAAACGTTTTTGAATAAAAATTTAAATAAACTATTAAATATTTTTATTTAATAAAAAGTGATAATTAAATATAAATTTAATTATTTTTGTGTCGGTACGCGTTGTATGCGGTTTTCAAAACTATGCGAGGGTATTTTAGTCATTTTCTGCTTGGTTTCGTGTCTCGGGTAAAACTGAAAAGTTGTCTGGAATGTCGTTTTACATCAAATTGCTTTAGAGTCCGAGTCGTGAAAACGTAATTTAGTGGGTCGTTTTTGATAAGTCAACTTAGGAATAACATATATCTTCTCGTTTTCAAGTCAAATGAGTTTGAAAAATAAATTTGTAAATGAGAGATAATAATAATAATTATGATTTATTATTTAAATACGTTTAAAAAATTTAACGGCTACGGGGTAATCGTTTTTATGTGATCGTAAAAGGGGCAATACATACTTGAAACATTTTGTGATATTGTGCTCATTACAATACATACTTGAAACATTTTGTGATATTTTACTTATTACAATACATACTTGAAACATTTTGTGATATTGTGCTCCTTACAATTATCATACTCTTTGAAACATTACGGTCGAACATTCATACATACAATTTTGACTATTATAACATACATACTTTACAAACCTTTGATTTTAACATTTTAACAAATGCATTTGTGTGGTTTGTGTTTATACGCATTTTAAGAAAACCTATATATTTAAGTGTATGCGTTGCAAGTCTTGTATGGGCGGGACTTGTAATACAATAAATTTGTATATATAGTTTTTGTGATTTAAATTTACATTTACAAAAACCTATGAACTCACTAACTTTATGTTGACACTTTTAAGCATGTTTTCTAAGGTGAATTAGATGATTGTCTTACTTGATGTGCATTAGATTCTAAACAATACAAGATTACTTTTCAAACGACACATTTAGAGGTCGTTCTCTCTAGTCTTGTGCAATGGTATTATGAAGTAATGCTCCTAGACATATTTTCGCTGCAACCCAATTTGGAGGTGTTACAGTGTGTAAGTATTTCCTAATTCATGAACCAATTACACGAACCCGTCGTCTATGTAATATTTTGTTAAGACAAGGCACAAGTAAGGTGGTATGAAGACTATTACGATATTGGGGCAAGCGCTAGTATGAAGAAGAATGTGCGTGGTATCCTTTACTAACTAACAAGTTTCCTCCTAAAACGTCTTTGCAACAGCATATTAAGAAGCTAGTTTCTAGAGTCGCTAACATTGCTACTCATAAATAAGAAAGCACTTATAAGAAGAGAATTACAAATCAAGTTTCATTGCTCGCAGTCATAAGCAACAACTAATTAGATTTTGCCCTAAATGTTAAAGGAGTAGCGAAGAACAATAATTAATCAAACGATAAGACAATTGAAAGATTAAAGGGATAAAAATCAACTTTACTTGTTTAAACATGGAGTTAAGGTGACTACATTGCGTTTAAGAACCTAAAATCAACCAAACCTGATAATAATCATACCAAAGTAGCTACTTCTGAATTCCACAGTGCTACCCAATTTAAAACTATATATGAGGTTTGTATATATAGTAAAAAGTCGTGACGGGTTCGCTTTATATTGTGAAGTGGTCGCCTCAGACCGATTACTTCTAAGGCTTTTATTTCAGTTACCTGGTTAAGTTCTTGACACCGTCTTTTAGGCCTTTTGACGTTGTTGCAAGAAATTACGACGCCGTCCCCACGATATGTATGGTATTTCTTCATTGACTTTGGTGTAGAGTTGTAATCTCGTCCATTTCTTCCCAAACTGAGCCCAAGTCACGTGTATTTCCTCCAAATACCATCCAAGTGATAAAAATACAAAAAGAAACGATTAAGCACGTATTTTGAGCATATTTTCATGATTTAGGGGGTTAAGTGACCCTGAAAAAGTGTATAAAATGACACCTCATCATTGTGGTATTGCTGACCTTGCATTCCCACAATAACAACATCAATGGCAAGCTAGAAACATGAACCAAGATATAAGAATATATCACTGGTGCAGTGCTTCAAGACTCCAAAGACAATCAGAAAAGGGGGAGATTGTTAGTGCAAATATTATGATATTTAATCTATACAGTCTCTTTGTGTTTTGGTGATGGCAGACATGTAACTTTTAAAACATTACGTAAAGTACACAAGTTACTCGTATACATAATCAACGCAAATATTCATCAACTCCTCTCGACGTCCCGGTACTCTTACACATATAGACTTTGGTAATTGGATCGAGCCAAGCAAACGGACAAGATCATCGGGGGCCCAATAGTGGTTGGCCCATTAAGGCCCATCAAGGCATCTAGAAGTATTTAGATAATGGAGGGGAAATGCGTAAATTCAAAATATGAATTTAGGTGCATGCTATTATCCAATACATGCTAGTACCTATTGGTAAGTTTACCCTTTTACCCATTCACCCTATTACCCATTGATAGGTTCACCCTTTTATCCAAACTAGGACTTCTCCTATATAAACAAGATCACTTCCCCTTCCTCCAACTTGTGAAAACCCACGGCTCAAAATAAAAAAATAGGGATTTTGTGCTCTTGATTTTCTATCATGTTTCTAGCATAAGGCTTGATTATGGTTGCATTCTAGATTAGTTCCACTAGTACAAATGGGTATGTAGTGATGTATAAGGTATCTCTACATGAAAGTGATATCCTTTGATTACTAATTATCATGTAGTAGATCGGGTTATATATAAGTGATTTCAGTTAGTCACGTATGTTTATAGTGTAGATCAGGTTGCATAAAGAGTTCTTAATGTTTAGATTAGGAACTTGTATCCATTTAACTATTAACTCATTGATCTCATCTTGTAATACATTCATATAGAGTATATGTTAGATGGTTTATGTGTTTGGGCATTAAAACACAAGGTTTGTTATGTTGGGCCATAAAACATAACTAATGTAAGTGGTAGATTGGTTATAGCTAAAGATTAGAACTCGACAGCTAGCTTAGTGTTGGAAAACATTATAAGTAACGTAGTGGTTAGTTATGTTAGGCCAAAAATATAACTGGTTTGGTTGTACCCGAAGAAGAGCTTGACATCTAGCTCAATGTCGGAAAATAATGTAAGCGACGTTGTAAGGTTTTCTCAGCTTGTTGACTAGTGAAGTAACTCACGAGTTGGTTATCCGGGGAGTGGAGTATGGCGAAGAGGAGCTTCATGACCGAATCACTATAAATCATTATGTCCGGTTTGCATTTCCTTTTACTTATCTCTTTACATTTAGATTCACATTTATCGCTTTATATTTATACTTACATTATATAGATAATTGTGTGTCATGTTTCTTATATTGTTTTGACTATGTTTGTATCGTGAATAGATATGAACATTGTGTTTATGGTTATATTGTTGTGATACGCTTTGCTACTATATATATAGTTAGTGTAGAACTATTATGAACACTCTTCATATTGCGTCACACTTGATCAGTAATTTGATATAATATATTTAAGTTTTTTAAACGAAAACGTATTCACCCCCTTTTACGTATTCCACAAGGCTTTTTTGCTATGAAAAGTGACAAAAAGCTTAAAATTTGTGGTTATTTTGTATCATGTAGTTAACGGATGACTCCATGTTTACGTATAGTATGTAAAACGTGATTAAGAGAGGATTTATGATGGTTGTGTTGCTTGTTTTCTCGTGCTAAACTATAAGGACCTGATGGTATGATTTGGTGCTCGTTGTGCACCCCACTGTCAAGTGTCGGATGGTACATCCTTAATCGTTAGTGACAGTTGGGAGACAGCAGTCCCCTACATGAGTACTTATGCGTAGGGGATAAGTTACCAGGCCACACCTGGTCTGGGTTTCTAAGTGAGCCGTCATCATGTGAATACTGATGGGCTTTGTGTTAAGCTTGATCGAAGCGTGTTATTAGTGGACTTGGTCTATTAATATTGATACGCTATCATTATCTAAAATATAACAAATAGACAATTTTATAACTATTTAACTCACATTCAAGTTGACTCGAACCCGATTAACCCAAATTAAAATAAAGTCGAGTTCAGGTATAATATTTTTAGCTTCGACCTGACCTGACTATGACCAGTATTGAAATTTTAACCTAATATTCCAATCAAAATGCATTTTTTAACTAGTGGCGCCAAAAAAATTCGATTATTAAGAACAATTTCGTTAAAAAGAGTTTCAAAAAGTGAGGGCATGTTTGTTTGGTGGGTTTAGACATTAAAGATTGGGATTAGGGTGATATATATCAGAGGTTAAAGTGTATTTAATACACAAAAACTTTTCTAATTAACAAGAAAATGCATTGAATACACATTAAATGAAGTTACAAATTACTATATTTGATTGAGTATTTAATTTATTTTCTGATTAATTAAAAAAGTTTGTGTGTATTAAATACACTTTAACCTCTGCTCAATGGGCAGAGTTTAACAAAACCCATACCATAAAAGTGGGGCTCCTCAAAACCAGGCAAAAGAGTAAGGATTTCTCTCTCTTCAGAAAATATGTAGCAACGTGTTGGTAATGATTGTTTATTTAATTGACTTTTATTTAAAAAGTAGTAAACATTTGTGTACACCAAACAACGTTTTCTATTTCACCAAATAAAATCCCATACCAGCCATTTATTAATCCAGGACAACAGTAAATTTCAGCTTTAAACCAAACAAGCCTTGAATATCTTTTCATTATTTGGAACTATTACACTAAAACCGTTCCAAAACGTTTATTTTGCCGCTTTCAATTTGATCCCATCTACCACAATTCTCATCTGATTACCTCTTTCACTTCTCCCCAAAAACCCTTCTGTGGAAACTATAGCAGCCAAATTACCAAACTTCACTTCTCAAATCTCAAGCCTATAAGCCAAATTACAAAATTACGTAGCACAATTCTCATCTAATTTGATGCTTTCAAAACCCACTAAACCTTTCACATAACCCTACCATTTTTAACACCAAATTGGGCCAACACAGGTGCTTCTTTCATGATTTTAACTTAATTATTTGAGGTAATTTTTACAGAAACAAAGATATAACAAGTAAATTACGGCTTGAAAGTTTAATTAAACCATGTTCATGTTGGGATATGTACAATATATCAAATAATATATGTTCAGGAAATTACGTATACACAGATGATACGTTTATTAATGTAATTAATATATTTATTGTATATTAATTGTATTAATATGTTTCACGAAATATTTAAACGGTCTTTAATTATAACGTTAGACGTTATAACCAATTTTTTTTTATTTTTTTTTGAACAGCAATATATTATTAAACCACTAGCAAGAAGCTAGAAATTACAAAGCGACAAGGTACGGATTTTTAAGCCAATCGTTATAACCAATTAGTTGATATTAACAAGTGAATGACTTGTTAGTACGAAAATCAAACCCATGGGGTGTTGGTTGTGACCGGTCGAACAAGAAAAGAATGAGGGGTCCGAATGTTGTTTCTTGAAAACTTGAGGAGGTGTTGTATTATGACTTGAAGACCAAGTCATTAGGATATATAATGAACCATTTGGTTCATTAATCTTTGACGCAACACACATGACATAAATATAAAATCCTATAATCCTTTTTCTGATCAGTGATCAATCGGCAGAAAAGAATTCTTTTCATTCAATGCATATATCATGCATGAATGTTTCATGTATGATAACTCCATGCATGTGAAAATCTATAGCCTATTATCACGTTAATAGTTAATTGCGATCGACAATAAATCTCTTGTGAGATTCGATCATGTGATGATTAATTTCAAAATAAGAACATCGTGTTGAGTTGTTTTATTCGTGAAGGAAGGACTAGAATCCTAGTGTATTTTGGTAACGTGTAGTGTATGAACACCATAAAGGCTATCTACTTTGGTAACTTGTTTAGTTTGCGTGGTATTCAATTTATACACACACGTATATTCAAGAAGGTGTTTCGTTAATTGCTAAAAGGTATACTTCTCTTGATACTTTGTTAATTATATATTATATACGTGTTTATCTTTTCCGATGCGTACTCGTCTAGATTTAATGGTTAAATAGTTGTCAAAATCCCAACAGTGACATCACGAGCCATCGTATAGAATTGTAATAACAAAGACATAAAATTTGACAAATTAAGGTTCTTGGTTAGTTTTTAAGCCCTTTGGGCGTTTTATACTTATAAAAGATTAGATATTCATAGTGGATAAAATTAATTAGACAAAACCCTAGGTTGTATGAACTTAATATGTTTTGTAGATGATACTACCTTTCTAAAACATAAACCATTTGGCTTTCAGGTCGATGTTTGAAAGAGAAAAACTTTCTGGTTCAAATTTCAATAATTGGTTTCGTTCACCTAAGATGGTCTTGAGAGTTAAAAAGAAACGGTCTATCATTGAACAACCTATTTCCCATGCTCCACCTGCCGATTCTAAGTATTTGCGCAGTGAGATGCGGTATATGATGCTCATAATGAGGTTGCTTGTCTTGTGCTTGGAAGTATGACTCTCGAACTACATGGATAGCTCGAAAATTCCATACCTTGTGAAATGTTTTAGGAGCTTAAATTCATGTTTCAGTTCTATTATCACATATGATGATTTTAACCTTATGATTTATTTATTTTCTATGCGGTTATAAAATAAGTTTTTTGGATCCCATAGTCTCACCTATAGTGTCCATTAAAAGAAAACCCAAACTAAACCTATAAGTCATCAATGAAACAAGCAATATATCTTATGATGATACTCTTACAAATGTTGGCCCAAACAAGTCCATGTGCAAACATTTGTAAGGGTTGGCTGATAGAGCTCACAAGCTTGGTCTTACAAGAGGCTTTGTGTTGCTTTCCCTTCTTACAAGCAATACAAGTATGGTTATTTTCAAAAAGCTTTGAAGGCAATCATCTTACAAGGTTTCCCCTCACATGTTTATTCATAGTTTTAAAGTTTATATGACCAAGCCTCCTATGCCATAAATTAGACTCATTTATTATAGCCTTTGAAAATAAACAAGTCAAACCTCTTGAAGGAACAACATTCTTTATATCAAAATTGTACATGTTGTTATGTCTAGAAACTTTAAGCAAGACTTGACTTTCATTAAGTAGCTTAAAGTCAGGAGATAGAACAAGACATTCAGTCTCAGTGAAAAGAACACTATTATTTTTACATGTCACATAATTGTGAGACAGAGAAAAGTTAAACTTACTTTCCTTTACAAAGTAATACTATCTTTAAAGTCTAATTTCCTAGTCCCTAATTTTACTTTTTCTAGATAATGTTTAATCCTTTAGGACTTCTCCAAATGCAACAAATCCAACCATCAATCTCGTTGATAATCTATAAGAAAGGACGTTGTTTCCATTCATATGCCCTAGAGTATCTACTGTCAAAATCCCTTATCCTAAAGTATATTGTGGATTACCCTCACTCAAAATGAGGGAATATTTCCTCTTGGACCCAAGCCATTACTGACTTGAGTCCCTGCTTGTAGAACCACATAGTCAAATCTTTAAGCATGTAAGATCCACTGTCTTTAGGAGTATGGTCCAATAACATTTCTTGATGTCTCCAAATCCAGCATGCTGATGACTAAACTGCATTTTCCCCCATTTCCCTTAGCATCACTACTACATATAAACTACTCAACTACTGCTTTTTGCCCAGCAGTAGTTAACATTGTTAACCTTAAACATTTTTTATAACTTTTTCATTAAGATTATGGTTTAGCGCTGATTTTTGGTTAAAATCCCTTCTTACTGGTAATGTGCATTAACAAATAAGAAGTATGGATTTGAGTAATGCATCATTCATTCATTTGATTATAGGGGCAACATTATTAACAGGCCTGGCAGTACTCATTGATGTTGTTGCTTTTGGAGAGCTTTGCTTAACAACATTAAATGGCACTTGCCCTGACTTTGTTAATACAGCTGTTGGAACAAACTTCCTTTAAGATGTGGTGATCAATTTATTTTGTTGGTTCACAACTCATGAGAATCTGTTCCATAACTGGTCTAATTTCCCTATTTGACCAGTAACTCCTTCTCCTTATTATTCAACACAAAAGGCCATTCAAGATACTGCATTTTCTACCAATTTATAGTCATAAAAAATCACAGTCTTGATTAAATAATGAAAACTCACACATATACAACAAGCTTTTCTTTATAAACTCAAACATTTCCTAGTTTCTGAGTCATCATCCCATTCCAGTTTCTCAATTTTTTCCTAGACTTTGACTTTTCCTATGATACTCTACTTGCTTATGTGTGTTACTTATTAAAGAAATTTCATGATTTTCTTAGATTTGACAATATTGATTTAGTTTAACTTTTTGGTTTTGTCTGATTCAGATTTGGTCTAAAAAAACACACTATCATATATACACTATCATTGTCCCAATCATCAATGAAAAATGAGCACTAGGCCTAACAATTTTTTAGGCTTTTCTACAATATCCTTACTATCTAAGATATAACCAGTTTTAGTTTCACTTACTTTGTCTTATTATATACAGAATCATCCTAACCTCTCAAAGGATAAGTCATGTGTTGATGGCATGTAGATATCCAGAATAGGGAGGGGAACTGCATGATAATCCCTGTAACCCTTTTTAAACCTATCATTTAATGATTATCATGCCCCATCACTTTCTTTACTGTAAACACACTATGAACCATTTCACTCTTATTCATTTGACTATCATAACCAAGACCATTTTTATCTTTAGCTTTTATTTGACTATCAATCACTTTAGTTAGATTCTTTGATGATTCTTCAAAATTTTCTAGTTTAAGTTTCAAATCATCTTTCTCTTTTAAAGCTTCTTCTAACTGATTTTTAAGGACTTTGATAGAAATATCTTTTACTAGAACATCATACTTTAAGAAAAATGCCAATATCTTCTTCCAAACAGCTTCATCTCTATTCATAACACATTCTAGCTTCTAATGATACTATCCCATTTTGATAACCTATAATTTCTAGATTAGATTTATTAAGAGCTTCACGCTGTTGATCATACTTGTTTTTGAAGAGTTTCATATGATTTTAAGCAATCTTTAGAGAAATATGTACCTTAGAGTCTAAACTTGATAAACCTTGGGATGTATAAGCCATTAGAGCAAAGTTTGTGATGCCTTCTTCAGCCTGAAAGCTCCAATCATAACCACATATCCCATCTTGAACAACCAGGGCATTTGTAGTAGATGAACCACTGGTGCATTCCGATCTTGAGCAGCTCCATTTCTATTCCCTCTGATTCTTGGTGCCGTGCATTCTCTACAAAGTGACCTCTTCATGTGGCATGTTGTAACATTCAACCATTTCTTAATTATCAGAAGCTAACATTTCATTGCCATTGAAGTTCAGCTTCCTTCATGTCTTCTTTAAGAATCTCCTTCACCTCATGGTAAGCATGTCACCTACCATTTGCGATCCATCTCTTTAGATCATCAGTATCAACTGCTCCAGTCCTCATTGTCCAATTGGGACTATTAGATTGATTAGCAAAGGAGGAAAACCTACAACATCAGCAATAAGTTGAGGAATAAGCTAGTCCTGAATATAGCAGTAAAACTTCATGAGTAGTATTCAACTGCTTCATATAGTACAGCTGGTGTTTTTTGAGCTACAAAAGCCACCTACGAGCGTTTGAGCTTGAGCTTGATTGGCCTTTAATCTCATATTCATACACCTTCAGATTATTATACAAAATCATCCCATGCTTAATGATGTCTCATATCCAGATTTGTTTTCGCATGAATAAAGCAATTAATTCCAAGTGAGGTAGACTTCTCAGCAACTTTAGATTTGTATCTTTCTGAGAGATAACTTCACCATGAATTTCCAATTGACTAATGAGTTTTTGAAACCTATCATAGGTTTTATCCAATCCTTTAGATCTTGATGCATCAATATTCTCATATTGCTGCTTCAGAATGATTTTCTGCATTTTCTTTGATTCTTTGTTGCCTCCAAGACATGGCCCTTGAGATTGCTTCCCATAAGTCTTTGGCAATCCTTGATTCCCATAAACTTCAATGGTGCTCACCAGGAAATGGCAAAAAACAGTAGTGCCTTTTTGCTTTTAATTCCATTCTTTCTTGCTAGTTTTTGTTCACAATATTAGAGACAGAATGGGACCTTAAGTACCAGCCCTACTGATACAAATAGCAGGTGCATCACCATTCACAATAATCTCCCAAAGAGCATAATCATATGAGTAAAGATAATGCTCCATTCTCATGCTTTAGAGATCAAAGTCACGCTGTTTTGAGCATAGAAGTTTAGTAACATGTTAGGAATGATAAAAATGATGATCTTATAAAAGTCTTGTAATAAATAGACAAACTTATATTTTGGTAATTGGTAAGGTAATAGGCTTCGTGATAAATAAAGTCACGAGACCCGACAAATACTAAAACCTAAAAAAAAAAACAAGAGCTCCTGCTCTTTCCTTGTAATAAGGAATAAATAACCCCATCACCCACCGTCATTATTGAGGTGTTTCTGTCCTGATTTCCCCTTTGTCATTCTTCTATTGCTAATCTCTTTCTAATCTTTCTCTAATCCTCCTCATCCCTCTTCTCTTCTCTCTCTAATTTCCTTCTTTCTCTCTTCTAGAATAAACACAAAAACAATTTAAACACACACACAAACACCTAAACACACACTCTTATAACTTACAGATCCAAAATTCAATCTTAACAAGTGTTATCGAGAAAGCAAAGGAGGATTTATGTTATTTAGAGAGCTTATTCGGACAACTTATCATGTTAGCTTATTCCAGAAGCTTATTACGAGCTTATTTTGAGCTTATTTGAGCTTATTCGGTCCTGATCAGCTGTGCTTATTCTGGTTTACGTGTCTTTAATTGCTTAATTTGTTTTTTATTAAGTTTTTAGCTTATTTTGTGATAACTGCTTATTCTAAATTTTTTAAGCTATTTTGCTAACTCGGTTTTATCAAGATTGAAATGCTTATGGTTTTATTTATCTTAAGGTGTCGTGTGCAAAATAGTACAAGATTTTGCTTATTTGTGTCTTATTGTGATTTTTAGCAGTTTGTTAATCAAAATTCATAAAAAGTAAGCTGTTATCCAATCTCAATATTTGACAGAAAATGACTGCAAAGTGTTTTACACCTGGTCAAAGTTTGTTAGAACTATTCAAACTCGGTAGTTAACGGTCAAGTTGACTGGTCAAACATGTTTTTTTAAAACATGTTTTTGAGACTTGGATCTAGATCTGAACAATCTTGGAAATCATCAATATCAAAATAGATCTGAGTTTATTACCGACTTTGAAATCAAAGAAAAAGAATAAAAATAATAATAGATCTCAGATTTTTTGATCAAACTTGGTCATAAATCTTAAAGATTTATAAGCTTTGATCAAAATTCATCATTGATCTATTCATTTTTGACAAGACTCATAAAATCTAACAAAAACAGAAGTGTTTTATAGATCTCAGATTTGTGTGTGCTTGGACTTATTTTCAAAATCTTTAAAAGATTTAAACACATATCATCACTGATCCAAAACAAATTTCGGAACCAAACTCAAAAACAAACTCGGAATCTAATTTTGACAAACTCGGAACCTATTTCCAGAACAAATCAAACTCGGAACAATTCTTTTTCAAATAAGAAAATGATCAAAGAACCTTAGATCTCAGATTTGTTTCACTGATAGTTGTTATAAGTAAAGATCTTTAAAAGAACCTTACACATTGAAAGCATTCATCACAGATCTGATCATAAATTTTGACAAGAGAGTCAATCTCGGAACGACTAATTTTTAGAAATCTTAGATCTCAGATTATTCTTTGAGTGTACTTCAATCAGATTTATAGATCTTAAAGATCTTTTAACACAAAAGAGCAAACAACAACACAGATCTAGAAACAAAACTCATCAAATCATCTCCACAAAGATAAACCGACAAGTCATATTGATCATCTTGTAAAGCATAACTTCATTTTTCTAATTTTCGAACACAATACAAAAGGACACAACAACAGGTTGTTCGTGACCCCATCTTTTGTTTCGGTGCTTAAACGAAAAAAAGAAACAAGAAAACCAAATCCACAATCGAAATCGACAACAAAGAGAGACAACCTACCGGTCTCATGTGTAGTTTCGATTGAGAAGAAAGAAAATAGAAAAAAGAGATTAATGCTATATTTGTGGTTCATCCTTTGTAGAGAAACCAATAAAGTATATAGTTGTTGTCATGTGTTAGTAGGAGTAAGAGTGAGTTGTATTTGTGGCTTGATGAAAAAAGAAATACAAAAGGCGTGTGTTTTTTGAGTTAGAAATTGATCTAGGTTCGTGTTAAGTGTAGTGTCTTTATACATAAATTGTATATTAATAAAAAATTTGTAACAGTGGGCCTTCAGTATATACCGAAAAGTTTAAATCAAGTATTGGTGCGCCGGTATTCATTATCTTAGCTATCGTCTTTGAGTTTTATTTCGAAATAATACAAATTTGCTGGAAAAATTTGATTTGTGTCAAGTAGTTTATTTCTTAATTTGGAAAATACTTAAGATTGTTCTACACTTTGATATAAACTTTGAATTCTCACGTATTTAATTACGAGCCGTTACTCGAGTGTGTTTGAGAATTTTTTGATTGAATTTAGATAGAAACACCATATTTGGTTTTATCAAATTTGTTGGTAATAGGGTAATCATTTTCGGTATTCATTTCCTTGTACTTTGTTTTATTTATCGAGTTGCCATAGACTTATTCTTCCATTTTCGGTTTCATCGATAAGTAGTGATCACACTTTCGGTTCTATCGAATTTGTGTAGTAGTTTTACTTTTCGGTAAAGTTCTAAAAACGCTTAAAAAAATTTATACTTCAAAAGCATAAAATTCATCGACATTGATTCACTTTACAGTTATTATTAATTCAGCACTGTGATATCATTTACGTTAGAAACTTCCTCGAAAAATACATCTATGATAATCACGAGTAGGATTTGTTAATTTGATTAGTGTTTAACTGCGAAAATTGAACTCATTAATGCAAGTATGTGCATTCAAGCAATATTTTATGGTCTTTAAAAGTTATTATCAAATTGAAATTGATCAATTTCGTTCTTACTCGTAATCTTGATCTTTTCGATGTGATTCGATTTTGAAACAAGGAATGAGTTTTGTGCGTTATTATGATTTGTGTGATAATTTGGATATGAATTTTCGGGTTAGAAGATAAAATTACTTGGTACGTTGTGATAAATAAGTTAAAAGAAACACACGGAGAATAAAAACTAACTCATAAACCCGATAAATTGAGGCTAACAAAAAGCAAGACGATTAGCTCTGGAGAGCTCAGTTGCATATTTATTCGTGATCTGAGATATCATTCGAGATCTAAAACAACAACCTGATAAATTTGTATTTAGCTGTTATTGAATATAAAAGAACAAAAAGTAGGTAATATCAAAAGACAAGCGATTTTCAAAAAACCACAGCGAGACAAAGAGGAAAAATATTTTAATGACATTCTTTCAGTTACCAGCTAAGAACAAAGATCTTGAAAAACGATGGTTTGTAAAAATGGGCAAATCAACTGAAACAACTTCGTTGCTTACAAATGAACAAAAAACTTTTCCATGGGTGAGGACAACTTACGTAAGTCCAGGTTATGGGATATAAACGGTCCTTATGTTCTTTCCCAAGCTAATGCTAAAATTCCTAAGTTTGTATCGTGCCTTATGAACTTTTGTGAAAAGAATGAACAACTTGTATGGATTTTGATTCTGAAAATAAAGGAAACTCTTGATGATGGACGCTGAAAAAGAGCGATTAAAAATGAACCAGTTTTTCAAAAAGATTAAGAAGCTCAAGATTAAAGTAAAAACCGTATCGAATTACGGAAAATTGAACAAACTTTATGAGATTTTTGCTTGCACAAAAAGAACTTCTGCTGGAACAAACATATTTACCATCATCTTTATATCTCTAAAAATTTTTTCTAATAAAACCAGCATGGCCATCAATGCCTAGTGCAAATTTAATCATGTGGATTTGAATGAAATGAAAATGTTTTCCAAAAATGGTTTGAGTTACTAAAATGAAAACGAAACGAACAAGCATTTTCTATACGTCTCTAGAAGAAAATTCGATTAATTAATCTGATAATTTTGTAGAAGCAAAATAATTCATCAAGAAATGCATTATGTATTTTAACTCTTTCAAAATCGATTTAAAAGAGATAAACAGAAATGAAAGATTTTTGTTTCATTGGAAAATGATCTTGATGAAACTCTTAAACAAAATGAGTTTTTAAGAGATCGACTCTTGGAAGCATCCTTAGCTGAAGATGTCATAATCTTGTCATAACCTCTTGTGTGAAATAAGGAATAAGGATTTACATGATTAAAATGAAAAGAAATTTCAAAAGAGTCAAAAGATGTATACAAATGAGAGTAAAACAGCTGCACGATTTGTAATCATGACATTTGAAGTCACAACAGAAATTGTCAAAAAGAATTGTTTGAAATTAGAAAAAGATTTGTCAAAATTTTGAGGAAAAATTATTTGCTTTTGAAATCTAACTTCACACAAGTCACGATAATTCTATAAAACCTTGCAAAAGGAAAATGAGAATTTTATGGCCTCCATTACAAATCCGAGAATGCTCATTAGAAACAGTCTTAATAAATATTTTTATGCGTAGGTTCAACGGTTCAAGAGTTGAGACTAAGTGAATTATTATGAAGACAAAAGTTAAGGTCAATTTTTGATGAGATGAAAACTAAAAATATTTGAGTTAGAACAACTAGTGGCGTCCAATAATTAAGGAGAATGAACACTATGAGTGACTTACCAAAGCTTGTTGATTCAATCAAAAAGTCGCCGGGTTCAAACAAAAAACTGAAAATGTAACACAAAACACGTAGAAAATCTGAGGTCTCAATTGTTTGAATTTGCTGAAACAAGTTCAATAACAATTTTAGAGAAGATTGAAATTTTCAAAAAGAATAAATTTGATTACCTTTTCTAAGATCAAATGTTGATAGTCCATATTTTTGAACTTAAAAAGGAACCGGAGAGAATATATGTGGATAATGCAAAATGTGTGATTTCAAACAAAGTTTGTTGATCTTGAAAAGGTTTTAACTCAAAAACAAAATAGTTTGAGGATGGTCAAAGCTTGAATATACAAACAAAAACAGCTAAATTGAATGAGACGTATTTTGAAAAACTTGAAAAATCATAAGTTTGTTTTCATGAACGACAATTGGCTTCGTAAGGTTGATATTCTAAAGCCGAAAAAATCAATTTTGAAAGAAATTAATCATTTAATGACTCAACTTGACAATCTGAAAGGGAACGTGTGGAAACAAGCTTAGATATTCTTCAATTATTAGGGAAAACCACCAATACATAACAAAGAAAGAGATCATCTTTGAAACAAAATGCGTTTTATATATCAAAACTTGGCATCAAACAGGAAGATATTCCGTACTTGTACAAAAAGAATATCATGATTTGAGAAACTACGTATAATGCTTGTAAAAGTAAGTTTTAATTCTCTTCATCGTAAACATATAACATCAATGTTTTTCAAAATCTTCAAACCTAAAGAATGTGTTTCGAAAAAAAGTTCACCACGGGTAATCCTCAAAACCGTTTCAAGAAGGGGTTCTTTTCTCAGTTTACAACTTTATTATTATTTTAATATAACTATTCTTACAAAGAAGAGAGGAAGATTTCTAAGAAATCTCAAAGTTTTGAAACATTTTTTCCTCAAAAGGGTTTTAAGACAAGATCTTCAATGCCAAATAATCAATCCATTTGAAACAATCAACACTCTTGTTTTACACCGTAAAACATAGTGTGGAGACCACTTATGGAATCTCAAACTTTTGAAGCATGTCTACTTCTTAAAAGAGTTGTTAAGACAAGTACTTTAAAAGGAAAGAATAAAGTTTATGGTTACTCCACACCTCTTGTTTTACACGGTAAAACATGTGTGGAGACCAATAAAAGCAAAGTCATTTGAAACAACATTCAAATATACCCAAAATTAAAAATTGCTTTCAATGCGAAATCCAATAATGACTTGTCGTTTGAAAAAAAACTAAAAACAATGATGATTTCAGAAAAACGCAACAAAAATGGAATTTCTCATAATGATACATCAAATGGTAACAATATAATGGAAATTTTTCTCAACCAACAAGATTTTAAAACTCTACATGAAACACAAGTTTCAAAACTCAATGGAAAATCATAAAAGGATTTTAAATTCACACCGTTGATTTCCACGAGAGTGTTTTCAAATTAAAACAACACGGGTTCAAGCCCTCGTTGGAACTCAACAATCTTACATCGAATTGACACAATTATAAAATATTTTTCAAAACTTGGCAAACCCGTTAGCACCGTGCTTAAATGGGTTCCAAAGGTTGTTGTCTAAATTCGAAGTCAATGGCTTGTAATCAATGTCAGATTGCAACCCGTGCTTTAAATAAAAGGAAAATGTACGTTTCAGTGCATTTATCCTTAACAACAAAAAGAGAAATCTTTTCGGTCTTGAGCTATTAAATCAAAACATTTAAAGTTTTGTAGCTCAAGTAAATGGCTTGTTATTAAATTTCAGACAACAACCCGGTTTTCAAATAAAAGAAATTGTATGTTTCAGGTACGCATTATCTTCAAAGAAGAGAAATCTTCCTTTGTCCCGACAAAGTTTTTTATCAAAATCTTCTTCAAAACGTGTGCCATACGACATACGACTTCAAAAGTAAATATCAGCTTAGGACTCGTTCTTCAAATAAAGGAAAGTGTACATTTTTTACATTTATCCTCACAACAGAAGCTACAACTCTGGGACAATTGATCTATTACATTAGAAGAAATTCCAATTCATGAGGCCTCAAGATAAAAATGGAAAACAAAAGTTTTGAACACAAATTTTCCAAGAGTTATTCAAAAAGATTTTTTTCAAAATCTATCAAATTGTGTGATTCAACACCCCCTATTCTTATCAATCAATTGAATTTTAATCTATTTTTTGTGTGGGAGTATAAAAGAAAATTGTTAGAACAAATGAAATAATAATCAATTAAAAGTAGTTTTTATGTCCAAGTGTAATTATATCGATAATCTTAGCAAATGGTGAAAATTGTGTCCGGATACGATCGTTTTCCTGAAATTAAACAGGATGAGGAGTGAGCAATCTACTGACCATTGAAATTTATAGATATTGACCTACTTTGACACAACTAGCTTTACAAATTGTTTAGAACCTCATGACAGGTCAAAATCAAATCATGCTATATCCTTTTCTCCATGTTTTCAAATTTCATATAGCTCTATTAAAACCCATGGATATCAAAAATATCATATGGTATCTATTTTTTGAGAGGGAGAAAAATTGATTAAAATGTGATCAGAAAGATAAATGCTTAAGTGTGTGGAATAACAAAGTGATCTAAAAGACTCAAAGTGCAATTAACTCCTTTCCTCCTCATGAGCAAAAATAATTTTGTATATTGATGCACATGTGTAGTGGGAGTATTTCTCAAAAGTGAAACTTTCAAAGTGTTAAATGTTTTGACTTTATATCAAACACTTTGATTGATTTTCAAATGGTTTTATGGTTTCGATCTTAAATACCCATCAACCAACTACCTCACGATGATCAAAGAAGAAATAAGGTGGTAAGGTTAGGTATTATCCCATGATCCAACCAGAACCGGAGGGATCTACCTAGGTACATTCCATAGATAGAATAGAAGTCCTTAGGTATGATTGTAGTGAATGAGGATGGGAAATAATGTCAACTAAGGACATGATTATCAATCGAAAAATCACAACATATGATATTAATGACGTCCGTGGTGGACATTGAAGTGGGTTTGAAATGAAAAAGAAATGATGTGCAAAGGGTAAAAAGAAAGAAGGCTCCCAAATCATTAGACAGAAACTGGTCAATACAGCATCGATCGAATATCCCAAAGATTATATTTGGTCTTGAAGAAAGACATATGTACCTAGTAAGGCAATATACACAACCCTTCCCAGCCCACTCAAGATTCGCTTAAAATAAATCTTCGTTCATTGTCACGGAGATAAACGAATAATCTATTGACACCTCCTCAGAATTGTTGATATTGAAAATGGTGGCAGTCTGCCTCCAGCCTAGACGTCCGAATCATCACTAAAACCAAAAGCACTAAATGAGTCTAGAGCCAATGAGATTCATATCATCAAATCTCCACATAGGAACACAAAGCACATTTTGTAGTAAACACAATGCTACAAAAGGTTATAAGAGTTCCGCTATATGTCTATGTGACACTGCATGTCGTTTGTGACCATTGCTGCGAACATTCAATATGATACTGTGATTAAAGTATTTCCACAATGAGAATGGAAATCCTACTAGTGCAAACATTCAAGCCAACGCAGAATGGTAGGTCACTAATTGAAAATAATTGTTTACATGATTCAATTTTGTTACAAGTAATCGTAAGTGATCAATAGTTATCCGTGTTTTTTTTTTCCGTAATTTGTTTTTGGAAAAACACAAAACAACATTCCCTTGATTTATCAAGTGAAGTGATGGATTACAAAGGTTACTTATATGTCATAATATTGATAAGGGAGGATTGTTGGAATTGAAGTTAGTATTGACTCTCATAGCTTAGACCGCACTTCACTGTCACACATGACCTTCACTATCGAATATTCAGCGTAACAAGATTATTGATTATTTTTGATGGTCATCACTATAATAAGGGGGAAGAAGAAGTGTCTACAGGACTAAATATTTCGTAAAGTCGTCAACAAAAAGAGGGTAAGAAATGTGTACAGCATCCGGGACTTAAATTGACTTTGGTATAACAACTAAAGTGCAGACTAACTGGGGGGAGGGTGAGAAAATGTACATCAGGACTTAATTGACTTTGTGTGTATACACATCCAGGACTTAATTGACTTGGAGATATAGTTTTTTCTTTCGTCTATGAGTTGTTTGTGTGAAGTATGTTGCATACGAATGTTATTCGTTTGGGGGGGGGGCGGAGCAATTGAGGGGGAAGATACATTTATTACAACAACAACAACAACAATAACAACATCTCTACCTTATCAGAACGCAAAAATAAGTCATATTCATTTCTTCCTATCTCATACTTTAAAGTCTTAAATATACACTTTCTAACTCTTGATAATCAAAGAACTTCCTCCTCAAATCACCAAGTTGATTGATCAAGACAAAAGTTGCTACATGAGAAGATTGGGGTAAGCTATTCAAGAAAGTATGAGTATGATGTTAGAAAGCTTTAAAAGACAAATCAAGATGGATTCAGCGATAAAGAATGGATGTAATGAAAAGATCTTAAAGGAAACAGACAAAAAAGAAAATGGAAATGATCAGATCAAGATTCACTAGAGCATGATTGGAACAAGAACCACTATTAACACATTAAGACTCCAAACATACAAGGCAATAAAAGATTAAAAGATACATGTCACAAGAGAGAACTCAATGGTCATCCTTTAAGAGGGGAGATTGTTTATAGAATAAGAAAATTCATGATTCATTAATTCAATCAAAAAAGAGATCTCAATGATCGTCCATGGGGGAATATTGAAACAATCAACATGGTAATTGAAATGGCATACAGATCTATGCAATCTCCAAAAGGTATAGCCAAGAATGTTCTGGTAAAAATTCACAAGTTTATCTTCCCGGTCGATTTTGTTATTCTCGACATTATCGAAAATGACAAGGTCCCGATAATCCCTGGGAGACCTATGCTCGCTACTGCCCACGCTAGAATAGACTTTTTTGGAGGAAAGATCTCTTTGGAAGTAGGAATGGAGCAATACATTTTAATACAACGAGGAACGTCCTCATCGACTGTTTTCACCTGTTTGTGTAATTTTAATGATCATTGATATAATTAACAACTTTTGGAACTGAGGTTCTTGATGTAATTACTTAAGAATTGAGACTTAAATGGGGATCTAGAGATTTCCTCCACCAAAAGGACTTGCTGCCCAACCTGATGATCCATGACTTATTCCTTTTTCACCTAACCGATTCCCTGGTAATATAGGGATGGGTTTGAAGAATTTTAGGACTTTGACTATAACATGGGTATTAGAATAGATGATTTTGTAGCAATAGACGATCTATGGGATGACTTAGACCCAGGAGCCTTAACCAATGAGCAACCATTAAAACTAGAATTTCTTAATGTAGGAAAAAGAGTTCATAGACACAACCCTTATAATCTTCAGATTACTTGTAAAATAAGGTTTGTTAACTTTAACCCCTACATTGACACACATTCCCTGTTTAATATAATGTCTAGAGCGGCTTATAACTCTATTATTAAATGAGAACTTATTTACACAGGAAATAAAATTGTAGGAATGGCAAAGAACCTACATGTGTTCATTGGATGTCATACATTTTTAACCGACTTCATTATCCTAGAAATTATAAACGAGTTTGTTGAAAATGGGTTAATAGAGTTATTGTTCGGCAAACCTTTCAAAGAGAATGTTAGATTAGAGGAAGATATAAGCAAAGGAGTTCTTTGGTTTATGATCGGAGATGATAGAACTATCTTCAACATGCCTCGTGCAGAAAGAATGCGCAATAGATCTACACCGAACAACAAAACAGAAGTCCCCTTCTAAAAAATAGTGACAAGGATAGGCTAAAGGAATTTGTCACCCTTATCAAAACATAAAAGAATTCTACAAATGGTGTTTGAATTTAGGTGACAAATATAAGCAAGATCTGGAGGTTGTTAATTGGATTAAATAGGGACATGTAAGTGTGCATGAAATGAAGTAGCCTAGTCTTGAGTCTAACTTAAAGACTCATTAATAAACAAAAGTGCTTGTCGGGAGACAACCTGTCGTTCAAACTTCTGCATTTTAGTCGGTTTTGTACGTTTCTCACTTTGTTTTGCAGGTTCTCTCAGCTAGGAAGAGGAATTCAAGATCACACCAACCCGTAATCATGTGGTAAAAATGTTTTGTTCGGGCGTACCCACACTAGTTATGCCATAACAGAATTAGTTACGATGCAACCTTTTGCATGGTTACGCTGTAACTAGTTAAAAACAAAATTTGGCAAAATATTTTCCACATGATTACATCGTAATCCTCTTCTGAAAACCTGACTTTAGTTAGAAACATTTTCAAAACCTTGTACAATTAAATGAACTTTGTGGGTATGTTCTCTGGAAACCCTCACGAGACTTCACTCGTCTACTTGGGCCACCAAGTGGTTTAAAAGGCTTGTTGCATATGCTAAATGCAATCGTGATTCCTACGAAAGTAAGTTAGGTCTTTTCTTATATTATTATACTTTGAGCGTCTAATGCTTTTAGTTTATTTAGTGATTTCAGGGATATATGTGGCTCAGGATATGAGGGACAAGAGATGATCTCTTGCCATTATCATTTGAAGTATAGAGCAATGCTCAGGGAAGTCTTTTGTTCTAATTTTACTCCTATTCTTATAATTTCATTGCCTTATATGTATAATAGGGACATTGTACAAATCAAGTGGGAGATGGGATAAGAGAGCCACTGTGACAATATCTGCCTTCGATTTTACTAGATTTCCTTTGAAAAATTATGCCCATTTTAAAATATTTGACAACTTTTTCCTGTTATTAAACCAGGAAATAAACTTTGTCGAGCGCACTTATACCCCTTGTTAATTCAATGAAAGGTTTAGCCTAATGATTCCTATTTTCAATCTATTGTACAAAAAATTCACCAAAAAAATGAGAGTGCCGGTAGTATTGTCGACTTAAAACTTGACAAGTAACATCTTTTCGAGACGCTAATAGAATAGCAGTAATTGAATAGTTAAAGAGGTAACATCTTAGGAATTCACCCAAACAGCCTATATGTGTGTGTCTATCAACTTGTTACGCTGACTTATCAACCTCCCGTGTAAAACCCTTTGTTACACTCATTTTTAGTGCAAGATACCCCTAGATCACATTGTTGAGCCAATCCTTAGTTTCAACCCTTAATGTACCATTACACCATTTTGCCTTAGCCAACCAATAGGTCTAATATTCTTTGTGTGAATATTTCAGAGCTACTTAAGTCCATGGTTTAGGGAAATGGGTTCGGAAATTTATACGTTCGTAGAAGACCTATCATTAATTTCACTATAAAGACCCCCCATGTATCACCACTTTTGATATTGTTCATCTTAAGTTGGGGGATATATGTATTGTATCATATGCTGCAGGGGCAATAATAAAAGATATAAACCCCTGTAGCATATTCGTGTTGGTTACGTGTTATAAAACCAATAAGTTGTAAAAGGTACAAAGATGGTGCAACTATAAGCCATTTGTGTGCTCAAAATGCGAAGATGGTGCAACTATAAGCCATCTGTATAATTGTGAAGAATGGAGCTAGTAGGACATTATTTTGGATCAGATTTTCGCACATGGATACTTGGACTTATGGACGGACAATAGTTGGTTATGACAACCTTAGTTTATTTAGACTAATTGTTTTGTTTATTTTGTTTAACACCAATTAAAGTGTATCCCATGTCTTATCCTACCCTATATCATTCTCCAACTTAACCTTTGGTTTTTCTCGAATGAGGGAGTGAGCAATCATACATATCTCATCCATTATTACGGATGTGTAATGAGTGAATTTGTCGCCCTTGTCGGTGTAATTCTTTGGTAAAGATTGCAAAATAAGATGATTCCAACTCGTAAACTGTATTGTCCACCCTTTATGCACTTTAAGAGCTGTTTATACCCTAATTCAAGTATGTGGAGAATTTGTGTATTTTCCAAGCCTATGATAGAATACATGCTATGATAGTACAGTTTAGTGATCACCCGAAAAATGACTTAGACTAGAATGAGAGTTTAGTGATTTTAATCCCCTCTTTCGTGGGGCCTTCAGCTTTGATGTTTCTAGCATAAGTAAATTATGAATTCATTTTTTCTCAATTAAATTATGGAAATTTTATAAAATATTCTAACAGTTCTACTATGAGGCAATAGAGTCAAGTAGGGGGATATTTGAATAACATTAAATATTTTAAACTTTTTATATATTAACTTCACATGAAAATGCTTGTACTTATGTTTATAAATGTCTGAAAACAATATTTATTCACTTATAATTAGTTTTTAGGAAAAAGAACAAGCTTTGGAGCAAGAGACATGAGATTAGGAATGTGAAATCAAGCAAAGAAGTTAACACAATGGTCGAGTTACGATGTAACCACCCCGCATGAGTTTATGCCGTAACCATGATAACAAATAAATGAGTCAGACCAAGATTAACGTGAACGACTCCAATCATACTTACGCCGTTAACCAAGCATTGTCAAAGAGATGACTTATCTTAGTCATCGTTAGGCCGTTACGTCAACGAACCGAGTTCCGTCTAACACCAATTTAAGCATGGAGAATGGAAGTCCACAAAACATGGTTACGGCATAACACATACATACACGTACACCGAACATTTTCAATACTTAATAATGGAGCCCTCATTCAGCAACACTCTACTGTCACTCCTTCCACCACAATACCCAAAAAGCGAACAAGGCTTCCAGAAAACAAAGAAATCCACAGAGATCCAAGGGTAAGTCTTCACTAAATTGTATTTTTGTATTTAATCATTCAAAATGCATATTGTAAGGATTGTGAGTTTTCTATCTAAGATTTCCTTCATTAATTCTTGATGTATTTTACCATGAGCGGCTAAGCACTTCTAGTGCTAGCCTAGCTATGTATTTACTATTTTTATGTTGAATGTTTCCTGTTTAACTATGGTTTTATTAGATATCCTTATAGCCTGTCATTAATCCCTGGGTTTAGGTAGTGTTGAGGGTGGCTTAGATCCTGTTAGTTCTGTCATTAGCAGACTCTTTAAACAAGGAATTAACAGGGTAACTAGTAATTTGCACCTATCCCTAGTGTAGGAATTAACCTGATTACTGCCTTTGTCTCATCAAACACTTAAAAAGCACAAGAACTCTTTCAGAGAGGGTTAATAATCTATATAGGTATATTTGGTCTTAAGGATAGTTAAGGATTAATCACTACAACTTGGTTGCCCTACCTTCGTGACTTTCAGGGGATTCGAGATCGCAGGAAGTAAAAAACATACCTCAAATGCCATGTTCAGTTGTCGATACTAGAACTACTAATTAAACAAGTAATTAAGTCACTTGCAAAGGAAAATATAATCATGGCTCCTTAGTAATGAAATGGCTAGGCCTAGCAGCTTTTCTCCCTAATCACTTTTTAGTAATTTATTTTTCTGTCAATTTACTATCTTGTGAAATTTCAGAATCAATTCAAAACCCATTTTCAAAACTTGACATAATCTTAATTAGAATTAGTTAAAACTTAGATCTTAGGACGACCCTCGATTTACCAACTACTCACTACATGCGCAAGTTCTCTACCTATTAGTGTGTATCAGTATACAATATATAATAAATTTAAAACTTGGCAGAATAATTATTCTTAAACAATTTACGCATCAAACATCCTAAGACATACCAACAAATGCACATCACGTTAGGTTCTACTATTTCATTTTCTTATCCAACAAAAGATCATGATCATCATATGTACCTGCATCGTCACTAGATACATCATAATATTAAGTTTCATATGCACTATCGATCCTGTCAGCATCATACTAGACTTATTGACCACTAGCTCTTCAACAACTTACTCACCATTACCCTGTTTAACATCTTCCTCACCCCTACCATGTACAACAGCTTCCTCACCCCAAGCATGTACAACTTCATCAACTCTAACCTGTTATATAACGTGTTCTTAAATTCTACCAACATAAATTGGTGGTTCTACATCAACATTATGTTTGATTCATTGACCACATGGTCATTAGGAACCTCGAACACATGACCCTCTTCTTGTGTTTTAGATTAAGGAACATTTAGGTTAAGAGTTAAGTTTAAGTGTAAGTCCAAGTCATCAACTCTAAAAGACTCATCATGACCCAAACCATAATTTTCGATACTACTACCTGTAACATCACTAAAGGATGTTTCTCCATCCAATTTCATTTAATCAAATGATAAATGTCTCATCACATCATCTATCACCATACTTGGTTCCACCAAGATAAAACTCAGGTTTATAGCACTAGAATTGTGCTTGAATTATAGGAAGAATTATTTTTGATTGTCAAGTCTTTATACACCACTCACCAGTTGAATATAGCTGACAACCACCTCCATTACAGCGGATTCGCCAACCATGATGCAACCACCACGGTGTCCCAGCAACAAACCCCCATACAACGTAGGTGTCCTAACTCCCTTCAATGACCAACCCCCACAATTACACAAATAACTTATTTCAATTGTGAGCACTAGTACTAGTTTGACTACTATCAAAAATAGTTGCCCTAACTACAATTGTGGAGAAGGCCTATGGTAATGGAGTAACAATCGGTAAAACCATGAACAATAAAGACCTCAAGCAACTAAAACATCTAACAAGGTTAGCCAAACACTGTACCAACCTCATCACGCTGCAAATCGAACAATCCTCACCAAACTACTATAGTGTTCTAAGATCGTTAACGACAAGGCACAGACTCCCTAAATAACTGATGATCCCAACTTAACGATCAATGCCTTATCATTATTTAAAGATTAAGTACTTTGGAAAAATCCAAAACAACTATGGTAGAAACTTTGTGAATACTAAAGAGTATGCGGAATCTACTCTTTAATACTTAGAAGAATATTAATAAAACAGTAAACTGTATGAACAATGATATTACTGAAAAGCTCCAATATTATTATTATCAATAATACGAGTACTCTGTGTAGTACTAGGGTTTACAACCTTGAAGCTATATATCAAAAACGTCTATCTAACACCATAACCTAGGATCTCCTTTTATACACTAAGGAGTCCTTTACAAGATAACTACAAATCTTCTATAATTCTAATCTTATACGTATCTTTCTAACTTTATAAGATATACACTGAATAAGTCAATACAAATCACTTGACACGTCTTTATCACTTTAGCAGTCTTAATCTTCATCCAGCAGTCTTAAGTCCTTCAGCAGTCTTAAGTTAGTACTGGCAGTACTAACTTACTCTAGCAGTACTAACTGGTTAGTACTGGCAGTTGTAACTTGAGCAGTACTAACTCTTGGCTTGGCAGTACTAAGTATGAAGACTTTTAATTCCCAACAATCCTCCCCTAAACTTGTGATTTACCTCCAAATCATCAAGTTTCTTGAATTAAACCTTATTCTCTAAGAGGATTCTTCCAAACACGTCATCTTCTTGGTCTTTCAGTCTGCATGAATATCTTCCTAAGAAGTTCTCTGGACATCTCGTTATCTTGTTTCACCAAGAGCTTTGCAACTAGCATCAATGTAAGAGTTCCTCTTGACAATAGATACTCCTTCTCTACCAGCATGTAGATGTCTATTCCCTTCTCTATAGACACATGATGCACTTCACATGAATCATAAATCTTCCAAGTTAAATCATGAATATGCTTTTGAAGCTTCCATAACTCATCATCAGTATCTGGTTTAAATAATCTCTTCAACTCAACCCATATCTCTCTTTCTTTATCATATGTTGGTTCTGTTGAATTAAACTTCTCTTTAACCAGACTCCACATCATCACTAAGTCATCCATGTTAAAAGCTTTCAGCATATCATCAAAGAAGTGATGTACCTCTGTATGATTTCCAACTCTGATGATCTTTCAATACTTTTTAGTGCCTTCAGTGTAAATCTCCTAGTCAATTATTGGATACTTAGTTTGTAAGGCTTTAACATTCATCCCTTGCTCTAGAACTATTATCATCATTTGTTGTAGCTCTTCTTGTGACAGTTCATCAGCTTCTTTAACTCTTGGTTCTTTAGCTAGTTCTGAGCTTTCACCAGTCTTTTGCCTCTTAGAACTTTCTTGATCAAGTTCTTTTGTATCTCTTTTTGAACTTCCAGCTGCTAACTTAGGAACTACTCTGTCAACTTCACTTTCATTGGAACAAAAGTGTTTGCCTTCCTCATTGTTGTTTCAAACAAAGTCTTGATCTCATCAAAGGAATAACCTCTCAATTGTTGCAGTGTATGACTTCTTATGTGCTTGATGTAATTATACATATAGGTCCTCTGTTGAGCCTGTGTGGGTGGCTTGTTCCTCTTTTCTTGTTCATCTTTTTGTGCAGTAAAATACCTCTTTCTCTAATTGATAAGCTCTGCAAGCATTCTTACTTGTTCAGCTTCTATGTACTTTTCTCTTTCCTCTGCTTGTAACCTCTGCACTAACTCTTCGTCAGCTTCAACTATAGCTTGTATGTCTTCCTATTCTTCAACATTAAAAGAGCTAGCTGCTTCATGTATCCTGGCAATCCTTTGCCTCTCTTCTTCCTCAAGTTCAGCTTGCAATCTCACAGCTGCTTCATAACCAAGTCTTTCTTGTTCTTGCTGCAACTTTGTCTTGGTCTGTACTGGCTTAGATTCATCCATTTTACCTTTACCTTTGTCTTTGGCTGCACTATTCTTAATATACACCAGTGTCTCAGCCATAGTAATGTCATTAGCAATAAAAACTCTTGTAGGACCGGCAGTATTAACAACAACACTAGCAGTAGTAACTGGTGCACCAGTAGTAGAAACTGGCTCAGTAGTACTAACATCTAAGTCAAACTCCATATCCTGTCTATACCTCTCCTAAAGCTCTGCATCATGTTGTACCAATGAAATGCTAGTATCTTGATCAATTTCATCTATCTTCCTCCCATATTTAGAAGGATCCTCCAAATCATCTTCAGCATCAGAGACAACTATTCTTGCCCTTCTTCTAGCTTGGCTGGACTTAACTGTTTTCTCCAACTTTTACACCTTCTTGATAAGCCTAGTATAAGCAGCACCATATAGTTGCTTGGTCTGCTTCAAGTCTGTCTTCAAGCTCTCCACTTTCTTTGACAATGCTGTACAGAAACCATCAATTCTTGTAGTGTCATATTGCCCTCGTCACTTCCAAGTGTGTTAACTCTTGGGAGAGGTGAATCATGAGGCATGGTAAGGGTCTTATCAATGTTACCACTGCCCTGTCCTGCTTCAAATCCAGTGACAGTAGTGGTGGCCCCTCCATATCTGACATCCACACCTATAAAAGCAGTCTCATCTGCTACAGGAGACTGAGTAGGAGATCTGGACTGAGGAACCACATATTCCTGTCTGTTTGTTCTCCTAGAGGTTGGTGAAATTGGTGGTTGTGAGGTTGATGGATCACTGGTGGGTATGTGATGGGACTCAACTGGGTGTGTTGATCCTTCAACCTGAACAACTGGGCCTTGAACAATCATTGCAAGAAACAATGGAATGTTTTCCCCAGTATAACCCTTAGAATCCCTTTTCATATTGCTAAATAGTTTTTGAGTGAGGGTAGGAGCAATATAAAGTCTTGTGTGAGGTTGAAGCAGTCTCTTGTACTTGTTCAAAAACACTTGAATAAATCTTGGATACATTAAAAATTTGTGTTTACTATCCAAGTTTTTCACCATACCATCAAAAATCAGTTTAGAAAAATTAAATTTCCTATTAGTGGCCAAGCAAATAATAGCAGTTGCTATATTGCTACTGAATTGTTCCCAAACAGTTTTCTTAGGACTTAGATAATGTAGGATGGTATGGATGAGAAATCTTCATTAAGGGGAAAAGTATCCTTTTTGAAAGGTTAATTTGTTAAAAGTTGACACATACCCCCATTAAGGAAAGTTGTTCAAAGATTTTAGTAGTTGGCAAAGAACTAATACCATCAGAATCTGCTAATTGGAGATGCCTTCTAACGGATGCCTTAGAACAATCTTAACTTTGCCATCTATTGTAGCAGTTAATTCTACTTCTCCATTATCAAGTGTTTTGGTAGTAGCAGTTTTCCAAAACTGTTTGATGAGAGAAACATAGATATTGGGATTTTCTGTAAGAGCATACCTTATGTGACTAGCATTGAGAAAATCTACTATTTGGTGAAATCATTCACTTCCCTCTGGTTTCTTTAAGTAGGCAACCATGTTGTGTGTGTCACAGAATTCTAAATTCGCCATTGTTGATTGAGAAAAGTTCGATTACAGTTCTGAGTATGATCGTGTATGAGAGTATGTGTGTTTGGCAAAGTCAATTGAGATTATATATATAGCACTTGAGGTTTTGATTGGACTGACTAAATTTATCTTTAAGAAATCTTATGATTTAAAGAAAGATTATGAATTATCCATAATAAGGAAACCTATAAGTGAAGTAATTGACATAATTATCTCAAACGGCTATATTTAATTACCAAAAATCTGTTATTCCCAAACAGTACTAACGGTAGCCTAGTAGTACTAAGTTTAGCCTAACAGTACTAAGTAATGCCCAGCAGTATTAACTTTTGAGTTATCAGTTTTAACCTCAATTTGGTTCCAAAAAGCATTCCCATCAACAATTTTGATTCTCACAAGCTCTCTTTCTGTTTTTATTCTCACTTTATCTCTCAATTCTTTTTCTCACTGAATCACCATGGCTATTTTTGTTTCACACATCTCTCTTTTCTTTTTGCTTTCAATTCTCTCTGTTTGTTTTTTTGTCATACATCTCTCTTTCTGTTTTTGAACTCACTACATCTCTCATTTCTTTTTGCTTACAATTCTCTGTCTGTTTTTATTTTCTCTCAATTCTTTTAAGCTTACTTTTTCTCTAACAAACTCTACAATTGGTATTACCAAATCCAACCATACTGCTTTGCTTATCCTGCAAGTGTTAGTCCAAAACCAAGAAAACATAATCCAAAGCATTTTCTTCTTAACAGTACTAATTTTGACTAACAGTTTTGACTAGCAGTCGTAAGTATAACTAATAATACTAGTTATACTTAGCAATACTAATTGATACAACTAACAGTACTAATCCTATACAAAACATTACAAAGACACAAAGAGATTAAAACTTTAAGGATTTAGCATTCTAATACTTGCAACCAAGTACTGAAACCTTCTAACATCAAAGGCTTTTGTGAGTAAGTCTGCAAAATTATTATCTGTGTGTATTTTAACCACTTGAATTAACTTTTTATCATTGCAGTCTCTTATAAAATGATGTCTAATCTCTATGTGTTTTGTTTTAGAGTGTAAAACAGGATTCTTAATAATACATATAGTACTGTTATTGTCAATATTAATCATGGTGTGCATAAAATTATACCCATAATCCAGCATTTGATTCTGAATCCAGAGTACTTGTCCACAAAATGCAGCAACCACACTATTCACCAGCTTTAGTTTGCAGGAGAGTGGAAACCACAGTTTTCGCTCTTACACTGCTATGATTTTAATTTGCACTGGAATCTGATAACCTCCTATGTTTACTTCCTATCTAGCTTGCTATAGCATAGTCCTATCAGGAAATGCCACCAAGTCAACAGGAAGAATCTCTAGGATACAAAGGCCCAATTTTATGGTTGCCTTTTAGGTTACCTAAAAATCCTTTTCACATCAATGTAAGTGTGAAACCTTAGTGTGATACTTAGAATCTGGAACATGCACTTACTGCAAAAATATTGTATAGTCATAGATGATGTAGATACATCAATGTTCCAATCTTTGGACCTGTAGAGATGAACATCAACATCATCACCATCTGAGTCCTTGAGCAAAGGCTTTTTTGTATCCATTGGGGTGCTAGCAGTCCTGACATCTGTGAAACTAAACTTCCTTAATATGGAGCTACAAAATATTTATCAACATGTTAAATTATCCATCTTCTTTCTGCTCACTTGCTACCCTAAGAAGAAAGTTGAGTTCGCCCATAGAACTCATTATGAAACTTGTCATCTCATTCTCAAACTCAGTACACAATTCCTTATTTTGTAGAGCTAAGATAATGTCATCAAACATCGACCTGTACAGAAAAATATCTCTTTTTGCTTCTTGTAAACAAGGTCTGATCTTTCATTTACTCTATGAAAACCTTTGTCTATTAAAATACTTAGCTAGGTTACCAGACCAGCTCTTGGAGCTTGATGCAAACCATAAAGTGCTTTCACCACCTTGTAGACTTTGTCTGGATAGTCAGGATCTTCAAACCCTAGAGGTTGACACACATATACCTCCTCTTCAATCATACCATAAAGGAAAGCACTCTTCACATCCATCTGATACACCATAAATCCCATAAAGGAAGCATAGGCTAAGAACAGCCTTATTGCCTCAATTCTTGCTACAGGGGCAAAAACTTCATCATAGTCTATTCCTTCTTCTTGAGTATGTCCTTGTGCAACCAGCCTTTCTTTATTCCGAATCACTGTGCCTCTCTCATCTTTCTTGTTCCTAAAAACCCATTTTATACCAATAGTCCTCTTTCCCTTAGGTAAATCCACTAGTATCCAAACCTTTTGTAGCTTAATTTGTAGAAGCTCTTCCTACATTGCTTATACCCAAGCTGAATCACATAAAGCTTTGGCAATCCTTTTGGGTTCTTCCTGGGATAGGAAACCAGCAAACAGATAAGTATAAAGGTCTTCATGAGTTTTCCCTTCATAAACAACACTAATAAACTCTTGTTCATTTGTAGTCTTTATCATTCTCCTTGTCTGTACATCAGACTGCACATCACCAATCACATGATCTAGTGAATGATCTTTATGGATTCTTGTATTTGGAGTAGAAGGAACTGGTTATGTGGTAGTAATGTTGCTCATATCCACTTCTGTTTCATCACCAAAGAAATCAGCATGTGTGGCTTTAAGTGGAGCATGATCAGTATTAGCATTTGAATTAGCAGTATTAATACTTGGCCCAACAGTATTAATATCTTGAGAACTATTTTCAGGCCTCTCTTGATCATCAATTCTACTTTCTTTACTTAAACCTTCATCTTCCTTCTTTCCAGCATTACTAAAAGGTTGTGGTTCATCATCACTAGCATTCTTTGAAGAAGAATCAAATAGTGAACCATCTTTCTACAATGGCATCAAAATGTAGTCTTGGCTAGATCATGTCTCCTTGCTAGAATGACATGCATCAATACTTTCTTCTGTACCTACAAAATCATTAGAGTTTGTACATGCAACAACTGGCACATAATTCATTAATTTTGTTAGAACACCAATATCAAACAGCCTTTTTGGTCCATCACCTGCAATAATAGACTTATCCTCCAAGAACCTAATATGCAAGTTTTCTTCTACTTTCCTAGTTCTAATGTTGTATACCCTAAAATCCTTACTATTCAATGAGTATCCAATAAAGAATCCTTCATCAAACTTTCCATCAAACTTGCCTAAATAATCTAAGGCATTAAGAATGGTAACATGACATCTAAATGGTCTCATGAAGTTTAGAGCAGGTGTTCTACCTCTAAATAGTTCATAAGGGGTCTTGTTATGAGGCTTAACTATTAATACCTTATTTTGCACATAGCAAACAGTATCAATTGCTTCAGCTCAAAATGTAGTAGGTAACTTAGAGTCAGCTAACATGGTTCTAGCAGCCTCAATTAGTGTCCTATTTCTCCTCTCAGCAACACCATTTTGCTAAGGAGTTCTAGCTACACTAAATTCCTTCTTAATCTCTTTCTTTTCACAAAACTCACTCATGACTCTATTTTTGAACTATATTCCATTGTCACATCTGATTATCTTTACTTTCTTATCAACTAGATTTTCTACCTCAGTTGTAAAGCTCTTAAGAATGCCACTAGTCTTATCCTTAGATGCTAAAAAGAAAACCCAAGTAAATCTGTTATAATCATCAGTGACAACTAGACAATATTTCTTATTTATTAAGCTGCTAAAATTTAGACCAAACAAGTCCATATGCAACATGAATAAAGGCTGAGTAATAGAGTTCTGAATCTTTGACTTACAAGAGGCTTTGTGTTGCTTTCCCTTAAGGAAAGCAACACAAGTTTGGTTAAACTGTAACTCCTTGACAAAGTACGCATCCTTAAAATCAAGCTTACCAGTTTTAAGAGTTTCTTTACCAGTAATTTTCCCTCCTTTGGCTCCTCCCCCAAAGGTAACATATCCTCCATCAAATTCCTTGAAGTCTAAGAGATAGGACATGTTCCCTATCATGTGCCTTGACCCTGCACATAAAAATAAGAAAATTAGTTTCTTTTGGGGACCCAAGCCATCACTGACTTGGATCTGCCTCGTGCATCAACATAATTATGTCTCTTCAAAGTAATTGATGCACTATTAAGTTTGGTAGGTCTCCAAACCCAACATGCTGAGGCCTTAATAGAATTAACCTGATTTGCCCTAACAGCATTAACTACTGCTGAATTTGGCCTAGCAGTATTAACTGCTTTTGGCTAAGCAGTATAAAACTTTCCCTTAGCAGTATTAACTTTTTAGCTAAAATTTTTATTAGTTAATGATGTTCTTATTTGATAAGGCCTCTTTATAGTTGATTTTGCTGATTTAGAAAAATGTGACATTGGTCTAGCACTATAAACTCTAGTTTTAGGATGAGCAGTATTAACAGGCCTAACAGTATTAAGTGGTCTTAGGCCATTTTTTATTAAAACTGCTCTTGGAACTATGTTCCTGTGAGCACTAGGGTGCGCCTTTTTAGCAGAATAATTGTAATTCATCCTTGTATAATTATTCCCAGATACCACCCTTTCCCTTTGATGGTAATTGTAATCAGCTTTCACATGGTCAAAACTTCCACAGACAAAACAAGCTTTATTGTACATCACAAAGTCACTTCCTAGCTGTTGTGACTTCTAATTATTCTAGTTTCTTTGATTTCCCCTAGGGCTTTGTGACCTATATATTGCAGCATACTCAACTGGTTTCCTAACTAGTTTTTCTTGTTGTTTAGGTCTAACAAATTCTATCTTAGCAACAGTAGGAAAAACAATTTTCTTCTCTAACTTATTAACACTAACTCCTCAACCAATGAGGCATCAGGAGATTCCCTAACCTCATTAGAAATATCTTCACTAACACTCTTACTAGTCTTAGGTCCATAGCCTTCAAGCTTAGGCTATTGGAACTCCTCTAGACCAGAGTAGGATAAATCAAGATTTGGGGGTGAAAATAACCCTGTATGGGGAAGTGGAACAACATTATAGCTTACAAACCCCACACCCTTTCTACTTTTATCAGTTATCTGACCTCCCTATAATTGTCTAGACTTCTTAGAAGCATTACAAATTTTCAATTTTAAGTTAATTTGCTTTCTTTTTCCTTGCTTAAAAAGCTTTTCTAACTCACTTTTAAGCATACAATTTCTAATCATTATATAGATATCTCTTTTAGAACAACAATTTTGCTCATACAAGAATAACCTCATATCTTTTGTAAAAGACCAAGATTTCTCTTCTACAGATGCTAACCCTCTTTTATAATTAGCTAAATAAACTCAGATTTTGTAAACTAATCTTAAATCATCAAGTTGATTTTAAGAGTTCAAAGCGTTTTAGACAGTTTTTGAACAAGTTTTGGTCATCAAGTACCTCTGAGTCTGAAATACCATAAGAGTTATGATAGTAGGGACTTCATCATCTCCATATTAATTAGCTCCAGTCATAACCAGCTCCTCAATTGCCCCATGGCTTGGAAGCAGTGTCCTTCCACATTTACAGTCCTTTCTAGAGTTTGTCTTGTTCTTGTACCTGCTATCTTGGTTCCTAGTCTCTTTGCATTCCCTTGTCAAAGTATCCCCATCTTGTGGCAAGTAAAACACTTCACCTTGACTGTCCATATCCAACTGTGTCTCTCCCATTGATAGTGATTTCTAACTATTTTTCAGAAAGATCTTCTTGTCCTCATGCTCAGCCAATGCTAACTGCCAACTTTGATCAAATCCATCTCCTTATAATTTCATCTTCATTGTATTTATGCAAGGTTCTCATATACAAAATTGAGACCCAATTGGTTGACTAACTGCCAAAAAGCATAAAGAGTGGGCATCACTTAAGTTAACATACTAACTTGAGTACTAGCAGTCTAACTGAGTGTACAGGGCTAACTTGAGTGTTTAGTATACGTAACTCCCATAAGCAGATATTAACTTATTATGTATTTGCTATAGGTTAAGGATTACACAAAAGCCATATTCAGAGAAACTTGAGCTTAGAGCTTAAGCTTAGCAGTTTTCTTTAAAACCTCTTGTTCAAGCAATCTTGAAATTGTTGTAAGATCATCAAAGCTCATTGTTATCTAGATCAGGTTTATTCCCTCCTACCACAACATGAGTATTCCACTCAGAAGGTAGACTTCTCAAAAATTTCAAATTGAAATCTTCTTGTGAAATATTTTCACCCAAGATAGCCAGCTGACTTACAATCTTCTAAAGCCTATTAAAAATAGAGTCAAGAGACTCTGTGCTTGGATCACTAAAAGTTCTCATACTTTGCGTCAAAAAAGTCTTCTTGAGTTCTTCTTTGTGGCTTATTACCACCAAATCTTGTTGTATAAGCAGCAAAACAAAGTCTTAGCATTCCTTGTAACTGATTAAAGTCATTACATGTACATTAGAAGTGCCATCATAACATACTTCTTGCCATTCACATCATTCTTCTTTTGACCTTTTTCTTTAGTAGTTATAGGACTGGTATTAGTGAAGTTGAGTACCATAGTCATTTGTTTGTTGTTTGGCTATGGGATTGAATGAGTTTCCATTCACTATACAATCACATAGAGCATAGCTTGTACTTGAAAAGAATTGCTCAATCTTAGCCTCCACATAATCATTTTTCACCCTGTTTGAGAATGGGCAACTTTGGGCAGTAGTAGTGGTTTGAGCAATTTCTAGATCCATCTCTTCCCTTGAGTAAAGAGTTATCTTGTTACTTTCTTCTAGATTCAAAGTTTGCAGACACAACTTTCCGATAACCCAATTGATGATGCCCAACTTAAGATCGATTTCCTTAGGCTGTAAAGGTTAAGTTACTTTGGATAATACCAAGAACATCTATGCGAGAAACTTTTTGTAATACTAAAGAGTATGCGGAATCTACTCTTTAATACTTAGAAGAATATTAATGAAACAGTAAACTATATGAACAATGATATTACTGAAAAGCTCTAATATTATTATCAATAATACGAGTACTCTGTGTAGTACTAGGGTTTACAACCTTGAAGCTATATATCAAAATGTAATCTAAATCAACCATAACCTAGATATCCTTTTATAACACGAAGGATCCTTTACAAGATAAAAACACAAATCTAACTATAATATATAAATCTTATACGTATCTTCTAACTATAATAGAATAATACTCTTGAATAAGTCAATACAAAATCTCTTTGACACGATATATCACTTTAGCAGTCTTAATCTTCATCCAGCAGTCTCAAGTCCTTCAACAGTCTTAAGTTAGTACTGGCAGTACTAACTTACTTCTAGCAGTACTAACTTGTTAATACTGACAGTTATAACTTGAGCAGTACTAACTCTTGGCTTGGCAGTACTAAGTATGAAGACTATTAATTCCTAATAGATTATGCTCTAGAGCCTGCTACACGCATTCTCAATATGGTTCAAACCAAGAAGGTTGATAAGACACCATATGAATTATGGTATGGGAAAACTTCCTAATTTGTCTTACTTAAAGGTCTGTGGTTGTGAGGCTCTTGTGAAGAGAGATACGCCTGACAAACTCCAACAAAGATCTGTTAAGTGTATCTTTATAGGATACCCAAAGAAAATGATGGGTTACTATTTCTACTTCCCATCTGAAAATAAAATGGTTGTTGCAAGGTTTGCTGAATTCTTGGAGAAAAATCTTTTGTCTCAAGAAATCAGTGGGAGGGCCGAAGAACTTGAAGAAATTCAAGATGAAGATACATCACCTTCTGAAAACACTAGCGAAATTCCTATGGAGGTTGAAGGTTTCGAACCACCTCAAGAGGAAGTTGTTCCCGTTCGTAGGTCCGCAAGGACACATCGAGCTCCCGATCGCTTATGTCTAAATGTAAAAGTAGAGGAGCATAGTTTAAGGGATCTTAATGAACCCGCTAACTATAAAGCTGCAAAAAAAAATTAAATATCCATAGAAAACTGATAAGTGGCTCGACGCATGAAATCGCGAAAATGCAATCCATGAAAGATAATCAAGTCTGGTGCTTGGTTGATCTTCCTCCTAATTGTAAGACTGTTGGGAGCAAATGGCTTTTTAAGAAAAAGACTACATGGATGGCATTGTACACACCTATAAAGCTCGTCTAGTAGCAAAGGGTTATACTCAAACCTATGAGGGCTGATTATAAAGAAACGTTCTCACCCGTTGCTGACATTAGAGCTATTAGAATTTTTATAGGCATAGCGATGTTCTATGACTATAAGATATGGCAAATGGATGTCAAAATTGTTTTATTAAATGGTTATCTTGATGAAGATTTTTATATGGTGTAACCTGAAGGTTTTGTTGATCCAAATCATTCTAGAAAAGTATGCAATCTTCAAAGATCCATTATGGTCTTAAGCAAGCATCAAGAAGCTAGAATAAAAGATTTGATAAGGAAATCAAAAGGTTTGTGATCATTGCCCTCCAAAATCTGATGGACCTTGTATAACCAAAGGTTCATGGAAGTAATGTTACATTCCTCATCTTAGATGTCCGATGACATAAACAGAATGGGAAATACACATTACATATAGCAAAGTGTAAAGTCCATATCTTGAAAATGTTCCCCATGAAAGATTAGGGGAAGACATTTATTCTTGAATCAAGATCTACCCGAGATAGATGAAATAATAGAACAACATGGAAAAAAAAAGGAAGTAGAAAGAAAGGAAGTAAAAGATAAGAGTTTAAAGGAGGGTAAAATCCCCTCCCGCTGCCCCTCCTGCGCTCCCGCCTTCCGAGAAAGTGCCTAAATTTGATTAAGTTGACTCAATAATAATCGATTAATTTACGTTAGTCATAATTGCTTACATGGATGAAAATTGAAAGGTTTCAAGATGATTAAATCCAAACGTAGTAATATTCCCAAGCAAGAAGATTGACTTGATAAAACCAATGTGCTTCAACACCTGAAGATTGAAGCTATGCAAAATGTTCCTTATGCATTGGCTTAATCCACTAGTTATTCAGTCAGATGCAACTAGACCTATGTTGCGTTCGCAAGCATAAACCTAAAACAAGTTGTTTTATCAATAGAATCAGGAAAACAACACTGGGGCCTGCTTTGAAAGACTATTTTTATATTTTTTATTTTTTCCCTTTTAAAAAGTATTTAAGAAATACTAAAGATATGTTCTTGGTTTATGGTGAAAATTCTGAAGCTGAACTTCGAGTTGATTGCTATTGCAATGCTGGATTTGAGACTAATAGAGATGACATTAAGTCTCAGGATAGTCTTTGTTTTGAACAGAGGCGCAGTGGACTGGAAAAGCTCCAAGCACAGTACTATTGCAATGTCAGCTGCATAAGCTGAATAACATAGCTGCTTCAGAAGCTGCAATGGAAGTTGTTTGGATTAGGAAGTTTATTTTAGGGCTTGGTATAGTATCAACAATAAAATAAACCTATTAGATGTTTGTGGATAATTGCCAGACAGCGCCACTTCTATATGCCAACGTACCGGGGTTCAGAGGTGCGCCAAACACTACCATAGAAGATACCATTATGTTCGCGAATGTATTAAACTGGGTGAAATTAATCTTCTTAAAGTACACACAGATGACAATCTTGCAGATCTTTCTATGAAGGCCTTACCGAAAGGAAAGCTTACTCAACATGTTAGGAGCATGAGACTTCATTTAGCTAGTAGTTTTATGTAGATCTGTGTTTAGTATTTGGATAAGGGATGTTAAGGCAATTTTATTAATGATAAAGATACGAGGTATGAAGTTATATTTAATATAAATTGTGTCCTATATTTGCATGTTTAATCCGTGAATAATATTTTTATTATTCTAAATGAGTCCGTTGTCGATCAACAATATGGGAATATAGTTGAACTAAGACAAATCTGAGTGATTGGTGATATCTTGGATATTAAACAGGATTATGTCCCGTCAAACTCACAATGAATTCATAAGATGAAATTGGACATCCCCAACTAATAGGATTATCACTTTATGGATCGGCGTCATTAAGTGAATCTTGTAAGTGATTTTGTTTACTAAATCCTTAGACTTGAGATGCAAGTAGGTCTTGCATGTGTGGATTATTATTCTTGATTTAGTTCTAGTTATCCTAAATAAGGTAGCTAATAAGGACTATTTCAGAAGTAATTGTGAAGCATGGTGACTTGACACTTACTCACCAGTATGAATGTAGTCAATAATGAATTTGTTCCTATCAAAGTTAAAGTATGATGCCACTAGCCCTTTCGTAGTTAGTCCAGATGTATGTGTGGCCGCGACCCAAAAACTCATGTAGATATATCTTAACGATTTTTGGTGATCTTGATTAATCATATATACGAGAAACAGAATCATTAATTAATGGAATGACTATTGATCCATATCTATTTTTTACATGGTATCGGAAACAAAGGGATTGTAAATACTTAAATCATTTAACCGTGACTTTATGAAAGCTCGTATGTGCTTAATTACACATACCATTTTTTCATTTAAACCGGACTTAAATGACCAAAAACGTATCAAAAATACTTTGTATTTGTATGTTTTTATTTATATTGTGCAGGAAACGAATATTCGACAAAAGGACGAAAAACGAAGCCAGAAACGACAAAACTGAGCACGGAATGAAAAAGCGTGAAAGTCAAAGTCGAAGTTAAAGACCAAAAAGTCAACAATCAAAGTCAAAGCCAAAACCGAAGAAATGTTAAATGGGCCTACCCGTACCCATCTAATGGGTCAGGTCAGCCTATTTAATCATTATGAAGACATTAATGGCCCAAATCTATTTTTTTATCATACGGCCCAAATGAATATACTAGGCCCAAACAGTTAAACCAAAAAGGCCCATCACCTAAGACATATAACCCATTTCACCCTTTAAAATTAACTCTGTATGTTAGCAAGGAACGATGGGTGAATTAAACAAACACCTTAGGTGGACTGATCTGCCAAACCCAATCACCTTAAAACACCACAAAGGACATTGTTGCAATACCAATATACAAAATGAGGGTTATTTTGCCAAAACCACCCCAAACCACTTACCTATTAAATATCACAAAATAGAACACCCAAGTTACCTCCAAACCCATTAATTACTATTCATTGTCTTTTTCGTCTGGCACCTGCAACAAAACTACAAAACCTATCACCATTCCACTCACCCCACCCCACAAACAGCCAAGAACACCTTGGCAATCCTCCACTACATCATTGGCTGAAAAATGAAGGGTGTTGATCAATTACCTTGGGTACAAAGAAAAAATGGAAGGCTAAGATGATTTTGGCAGTCTACTCACACAACAAACACACTGCTTGAGTTCTCTCTCAGAAGAAACACATATGAAGACCAAAGACTTAGATATTTTTAGTATAAATAGTAGGTCATTTGTAGCTTAGTTTTCTTGGTCGAATTTTGTTTAAGTCAAAAGCTTGTAAACAAATATTTGTACCACTTTTAATACTGCATTTTAATTAACTTGTCTTTAAATTCGTGTCATTTACTTTATTGTATTGCAATTTACTTAAGTTTATGAAATTTTCAGTTTTCTTTAAATACTTGTCATTTAAGCTTATTTGTCTTTTAAATACTGTTTTTTAAGGTTTCATTTAAGCTTTTAAATCATAAAGAGTTTATATAAAAGCTTATTTCATTTTCTGTCAAAAAAATCAAAAAAAAAATCATAAAAAATTTGTCCAAGAAATTATTAGAGCAAGGTGTATTGTGAATGGCCTTGGTTTAGAGCTTTTTGGGAAGCTATAGGATTGGTTATAATCTTTTTGAGAGCTTATTTCATTGTCATAAGCATAGGACCTTTGTAAGTTTCCATTTTTCATATTTTGCTTATTTTACTGTAGCAGTGCTTATCTTTGCTTACTTTCTGCTTTTTCTTGCTTATTTTATGTTTTTCATGCTTACTCTTCTTTGATTTATGCTTATATGTCTTTTATTTAAGTTTACCTTGATTCTGTCCTTATTTGCCCTTTATACTGCTTATTACTTGTCTGCTTAATTTAGTGCTAAATTGTTGTTTCTTTTTGCTTATTATTGCTTAACTTTGCATGCTTACTATCTGTTTTCCAAAATATTTGCTTAAATCAGCCCAAATCAGCCTTAAAAGGTGATTTCCAATCTTAAAGGGGTGTTTGGCACAATGTGTTAAAGTGGGTAAATTTGTGTTAAAATCCTTTTTGGTCATGTGGTGAACTTTAACCAGCCTATTTTAGTAATTGAATTCAGTTTTTTAAAAGTTTTAAGTCCTAAATACTTGCTTTTAAGGTTTTTCTATTAGGTTCTTTAAATTTTGGACCAAAACATTTTCTAAGAGCTTATTTGATTTAAGCTATTCAATTCAATCATTTTATTGTTGTTATGAGTACCTTTTAGTGTCTAAATTCAGTAATTAAGTGTCATAGTTTTTTACCATACTTTTGAGGTTTACAGAGCCTCGTTTGTAACTGTTTTTTTCAAATTGGAGCTTATTTTCCAGCTTATTTTATAGGCTGCAATAGCCAATTTTTTAAAAAAAACCAAAAAAAAATCAACATATGCTGATGTAGACAGCCCTTTTCCCTTAACTTTTTCTTGGCTTCTCTTTGTTTCAAATCAAATTTTTTTGCTGTCTCTTATAGCCGCTTGGATAAGCTAAAAGCCATAAGGTCCCTCTAGGTGCTTAAAAATAAGCCCCAAAGTTGTCCCCTAGGGCTGTTTGCCTGCTGTTTTGCCCCCTTTGCTTATTTGCTGATTTTTGCTTTTATGCTAATTTTTCTGTGCTTATTTGTAATTAGGCTAGCTTATTAGGTATAGTGTGATATCTTAGTTTGCTTATTTTGTTAGTTCATCAGCTTATTTTGTCTAAAATTAGCATAATAGTTAAGCTTTTATAAGACTTAGTGTAATAAGTAAAATTGCCAGCTTAATTTTCTTATATATGTGCTTATTTTCAAGTTACAAAAATTTTGTCTTTTTTTTAAAGTAGCTTATCTTTGCATGTTTTATAAGTTTTTTTTTAAAAAGAAAAAAAAATTGCAAAAAGAGAGGCCAAGGATTCGAACCCTGGACCTCCCCCTTTAACACAAACGTCCCACACACACTCTCTACTACCAAAAGCGCCCTTGGGTCTTTTCTGTTTATCTTTGCACACATTTTCCTTTTAACCTTATTTAGCCCAAATAGCCCATAAGCCATTTTCTGCTTATTTCAGCTTATTGGGATAAGCTGGGAACTTTGTTTTATTTTTCTTAAATCAAGCATACTTTTAGCTACTTTTCTGTATTTTTTTAGAATTTTCCAAAATCATTTACTATTTTTAATCATTTTTTCTTTTCAAAATTGTTTTTAATTCATATTAAATTATAAAAAAAGTCAAAAAAAATATAATTCTTTTTTTTTTAAATTTCTTTTATCATTTTGCACCTAGGAAAAATAGATTTGCTCACGAAGGGTTTAAATTTAAATTTTTCATTTTTTCATTCTCGTTTTCTTCATTTTTCAACTTTAAAAGGTCTCGTTTTAGGATTTTCTTTAATTTTTTTGCATTTTAATTGTAGAATTAGTAATCCCAATTCCAAAAATCTTTCAAACCATTCAAACGCGCGATCACAAACGTCTTCGATTTTCAATTTGCACCTCGTTGGGAGAACGACCCGGGTAGATTTTTGAAGGATTTTGTTTTGGATAGAAACGAATCTTTTGAAAGCCTCTCGGAATACTTACTTTAGCCTTATTATTTATATATTTATATATACTAAAGGTTAAATCTTTGTTTATCATTTTTGGCGCCGCTGCCGGGGAGGTGTAATCGATTATCGTTTCATTTGAAGATTAGTGTTTGAAGACCCTTCCCTCATGAAGTTATCATTTTCGGTTTGTGAATATTTTCTTATTATTATTATTAAAAGTAAAAAATACCAACAATACTTTTCCTAAAGTATTGAAAGTACCAAAAAAAAATTAAAAACCAACAAAACAAATTGTGTTGTTAATCGTTATAAACGTTTGAATTGCAAACTATAAGGAGGGTATAAGGCGGGCTTGATCCAAGGAACATCTCCCTAAAAGGAAAGAACGCTTTTAAGTAGCTCCGTCTACATTATAACTATTCCGCTCTCTAATCTAATTTAAAGAAGCTAACCGTTGTCTTTTAACTTCCGGTTACCAAAAATATTTTTAATTTTCTTGTTTTTAGTGTATGCAAACCCGTTCTTCTTCTAATCTCGTTGGTAATTATTCTTCTAATCCAACCACTTCAAACCCGAGACGTCGTAACCGTAGACGTTCAAATCAAAGAGTCGAACCGTTCGCTCTTGAAGAATCACCCCTAGTTACGATGGCCGATCAACGTACTATGGCGGAATTGCTCCGTGCACCCACCGAGGGTTATGCGGAGACAATCGTGGTTCCACCAATTCTTGCTGAGCACTTCGAGCTTAAGCATAGTCTCATTAATATGATGACTTCGGACCAATTCTTCGGACTTGAGAAAGATAATCCTCATGACCACATCCGTTGGTTCAACAAAATAACTTCCACCATCAAATACAAGGATGTGCCGAATTCAGCGATTAAGCTCATGCTTTTTCCTTTCTCTCTTGCGGGGGCAGCCCGTCGTTGGCTTGAAAAAGAACCCCCCTCTGTACTATTCTCCACTTGAAAGATCTGTGTCCAAATTCATTAACAATTCTTTCCCCCCCATCAAGAACACAAAACCTTCGAAAAGAAAGTTTCTAAATTTTTCCAACAAAGTTTGATAAGAGAATCGTTTCATGAGGCTTGGGACCGATACAAGAAAGATCTCCTTCGTGCTTGTCCTCAGTCATGGTTTCACCGAATTGCACCAACTTGATACTTTCTACAATGCCTTGAACCCGGCCGACCAAGATTCCTTGAATTCTACCGCCGGTGGCAATCTTTTAGAAAGAAGTAACTCAAGAGTGTGTTACGATTATTGAAAACAAATCCAAGGTCCGCAATTCACAAAACAAATCGATTTTTCTAAAGAGAAATCAAAGAGATGGTAATTCTTCTTCTTTCTGATTATCCCAAGCTTTACTCATGCAGTAAATCAGCAAACGAGTGTTGTGACTACCGCTATGACGGCTATTCTAAAACAATTTCAAGCTACCCCACCTCCAGCTTTGTTCTAAAGGCTGTTGAGGAGATTTGCATTTAACATTGCGTGGTCCGCATCCATATGATCAGTGGCACACCGCAGATGGCAACACATTCCCGAGTATCGAGATAATATTTAAGGATACTTTTGCCAAGAGTCCGCGGGTAACTACAATCAGGGTAATGCCGGTTATCGTCCTCCAGGTGTGGTTAATCACACAAGACCACCGGGTTTTGTTCAACAAAACGGGCAAAATAATCAAAACCGTTTTAGCCAACCTCAAGGATATAACCAAGGAAATAAAATTTACAAAACCCCAAAACACAACTTATCAAGCTCCAATTCAACAAAATCAAGTGTTCCTTTAAGTGATTGGAAAAATTTAGAAAATAATTAATTAATATAAGCCATGCCAAACTCAAATAAACAATGTTAAAAAAAAAAAACGAAGTTAAGGAGTAAAATGAAAAATTCATTCAAGCTTCAATGGGTCAAATCAAACAAATGAGCATTGAAGAACATGATGGCAAGTTTTTCTTTCAAATAAACACGCTTCTACTCCGACGGGATCTCTCCTAGCAAACACCGCTGCCAACCCGCAGGTGACTTGAAAGCCATTACCACCCGTAGTGGTCTTGTTCTTATGACCCTAACCTTTCCAAGCCCCTCCATTGCGTTAATCCGGAGGAGGATGAACGTGTAGAGGAGACTTTAACGGACCCAGAACATGGTGAGTATACCATTAAGGATCCGACCTCCCTCTTGTCCAAAAGCTAAAACCCCTTTCTCAAAATCAACGAAACAAACTTTGTGGTTCACAAATGATCCTTGTTACCCTCATATTCCTTATCCGTCAAGAATGAATCAAGAAAAAGAAAAAGAAAAAGATAAAGTTCAAATTCATAAATCTTTGCACATGTTTTAAAACAACTTCACATTAAAATATCTCACTTCACCGATGCATTGATTCTAATCCCTATATTACCAAAAGATACTCAAGAGTGACCCTCCTTTCCAACAAGGAGAAACTTAAAGAATTGGCAAACCACCCCTCAACGAAAATTGCTCGAGCGGATTATCCTTAAGAATCTACTCTAAAAAGATAGGTGACCCGGGGAAATTTCACATTCCGTTGTGGTTTTAGTAGCTCAAGTGCAAAGCCCAGGCCGATCTAGGTGCTAAATAAACTTGATAGCCACTCTGGTGTGAAAGAGTTAGCATTACCCGAGCTTATTTCACCCAAATGACTCTTGAACTTCTAACTGGGATATTTGGCACACCAAACGGAATTGCACGGATAAGTCCTTTTGTTCCGATTGGAAAGTTGACGAATTCCCGCTGATTTTGTTCATCCTTGATTATAAGACAATACTTGTGTCCCTCCCCTCATCCTTGGGTAGTACCTATCTTATGGGCCGTTCTCGTGCTTTAATAAAGTTCACTAAGTAATAAATGATTCACCGGGACGGAAATGAAGATAACCTCGAATATAACAGGACGCATCAAGCTATTCAAACGAACCTCATCAAGAATCAATCAACATGATTGATGTCTACAATGTTTCACATGAGGAATATTAATGAAGAGTTTGTTTTTGCAAACAAGTCATCAAGGTGGCAATCCCCTTCCTTCTCTTACTTCTCATCCTGACTTACTTCATCGGAAGTTAATGATGATATAAAATGATCCGAAGGAGACATTATTGAGAACATACAAATCTTGATAAAACCAAAGATCTCCTCCGTATCATGATAATCAATTGAGTGGCAATCCCACTCTAATTTTGAATCCCGTGATCAATCTTCTATCTTCCCCCACACTACTTCCATCGAAGAAAGGTGATTTAATTTGGAAGAATTCAAAACTTATCTCGTAAAGTAATTCATTTCCACCGGGAAATAGTAATCCTTTATTTCCTCTTTCTCTTTTTCATAATTTCTTTAAGTGGTAGTACCACTTTTTCTTCACATAGTCTCCCAATTTCTGAGACTAGCGAATATTTTCTTGAGGAGTTCGCCGATGAACTCTTCACAACTCACATTTCCACCATGAAATGATGATCTTCCTTTGATACCAAATTCGATCTTCCGAAAATGAGAGTATTTTGCTTAACCATGATCCTAACCGAGGCAATGGATTTATAATTCACGAATATTCGGTTTGATGAAAATCACTTGATGACAATCTGATGATACCATTTCTGAGATGTTCACCGATGAACATGCTCTTGATTACTCATCCCCACCATTATGGGATGATATGATATGACATTTTGAATCTTAGACCCGTTAATGATGAAATTATGCTGATCCATTTACACCAGAGGAAGAAAAATCAAAGATTCTAAAAATCTGATTGATGAACTTGATCTCCTAATCAAGTGATTTCCTTCCTTTTCCCGAGTGTGACTCGGTTTTCTAATGAAAAACAGTTTCCGAGGTGATACTTTGCTTCGACCAACAACGAGGACAAGGTATTTAATCCGGGTATACTCATTCATGAGAACCTCTTTGAAGTCACCAACTGTGCAACACTGGATAAGAATGTGAAGAAGATATCTTATGCTTCTTTAATTCTTGAGGATTTTAATCCTCCTCTTTATGAACTTCCTTTCCACAAAGAAGTTCCCGGGCTCGGAGCTTTACTCTCGTTTTCGTCCGAAAATGAGGAAAAAGTTTTCAACCCCGGGATTATCACTTCTAAAAGAGTTCATACCTCTCTTCTCCTGGAATTATCTCATCGGGGCACTAAAGCTTTCAAAGTCATTAAAATTCTTGAAAGCCCGATAGAGATTTTTCCTTGCTCTTATGGAGAGGACATCCGTGTTTTGGATGTTCCGTGTCTCCATTTCTATCCCCCTTGACCAGCTCAAGTATGGGGGATCGGGTCCAGCTAAGTACCTTGAAACAAGGCGCATAACCTACGTACTCGTGTTGGCCACCTAACTTATCCTAGTACTTCATAGTAGTATGTATTAATAAGTAATGAATAAGTGTTTTTTTGTTGTGATGAGGCTCGCCTCTTTCCATTTTCCGTGTTTTGTGTTTTGATTTGTATGTCCATGATTTCCTCGATTTTTTAAGCCTCTCGTGCTCGCGGTTTTGTCCCTTGATCACAAGAGCTTCACATCCTCAGCTTCATTTGTGTAATCCAATACCAAATCTTACGACTAACGTTTAACTTTAAGCATACTTAATAAATGGTTTAGGATTTACGTAATAGAGGTAAATAGATATTGGAGAAAGCAAAATAGATATAAAGAAAACGGGATTAATTAAACCCTTCTTAAAACAATGAGGACGATGTTTAATTTCAGTATGGGGGGATCTTCGATTTGATTATGCCTGCATCTTGTTTTTAACGTAATCCCTTTTTTAACCTACCAAAATTACAAAAAAAAGGAAAAAATTTCAAAAATAAAATAAGTTTTTGTCACAATTTTGATCTTACCTGCTGGGGTAGCAATAGATAATAAATTTTAACTCGATCGAGCTGTTGAGGCTCTAGCTATATTCCTTAACCTTTTAGACTAAGCATTTCGCAGAAAGTTTTGCTAAGAACTGAAAAATGTATAGAGTTAAGTATGAGTTGGATGCTAAACAAGGATTATTTGAACTTACGAGCTCATGTTGTAATTTTGTGGGCTTTTTTCTCCATTAAGCTTCTATAACCGGTACTAAATAATACGTGCTATTTTTTGAAAATTAACTTAAATCAACAATTTTTTTGATATTAGCAAATAATATTTTTAGTCTTAGTTCAAATTTATACTTAAATTTTCTAAAACGAAATTTTCTCTATATCATGGTATTATATGTTTAAAAAAATGGAAAAAATGAAAAAATGAGCAATAATTATAAACTATGGGCTAATAAAATTTCTGCTCTAGCCGCTCACAACCGATTTGAAGCCATTTAAAGAAAGCCATAGTAAGAATAATAAACTGAGACTGATAAAAGTTTGTGCATACATGCCTGGTCTCATAACCGAGTGTAGCAAAGCCTTCTAAAAGGTCGAGGATTTCCTTAAGAATGAATAATTATATTAAGTGTAGTAAATGTGAGTTAATAAATATAGGGAAAATCTCTTTTCTTAAATTTAAATATGCATTTAGAACTAAGACTAATTATTTTGAAGTTTTTTCCTAAATACTATGTATATACGGGAAACCCTAAGATTTTTGAAAACTGAAGGTCCGTGAGTTCCCGATACATATCTCTGTGGGGTATCAAAAGCCTGGTCACTAGCCGCAATTTGGAATGTCAGAGAAAAAGTTGCTACATGGATGATCCTCGCCTTCAAACACATTATTCACAGGTATAACGTGAAGCGTAGTTAATTTAGCAAAACGTTGATCCATGTTTGAAATTCAAATTAGCACATTCACATAAGATATACATAATTGTCGGGAGAAGAAAAGCTCACAAGTTACAAAATGAATTTTGGAAGTTGTGTTAGCATCTTAACTTTAATATTTAACGGTGATTTCGTTTTAATCTTGGTTTGGAAATAAGTGAAAATTTGGGGAACGATGAATTAACCTTATTAGGGGCCTTTAGTGAATGAAATGCATCTGTCTGAATGATCCCTAAAAGTTATAAAATACCGAAAGTCAAACATACTAGTTAGTTTGCTTATATGAAAAGTACAAAAAAATGAAAAAATAGAAAAATACAAAAATATGTGTAAGGAATAATGAATATCATTTAAAAAATTGGAAAAAACAGGCTTTTCTAAACTTTAATTCTTAAATTACCCCTTGAATGAACACTTAGCTACTTTTTTTAGATTATTAGTCGAGGGGATTGAGATTCTTAGTTTTCTTAAGTGTTTACTTATAGCATTACGTGAGGACACGCAACAGTTTAGTATGGGGATTTTGGTATGTGCTTAATTACATATACCATTTTTCTATTTAAACCGGACTTAAATGACCAAAAACGTACCAAAAATACTTTGTATTTGTATGTTTTCATTTATATTGTGCAGGAAATGGATATTCGATAAAAAGACGAAAAATGAAGCCAGAAACGACAAAACCGAGCACGGAATAGAAAAGCATAAAAGTCAAAGTCGAAGTCAAAGACCAAAAAGTCAACAGTCAAAGTCAAAGCCGAAACCGAATAAATGTTAAATGGGCTCACCCGTACCCATCTAATGGGACGGGTCAGCCCATTTAATCATTATGAAGACATGAATGGCCCAAATCTATTTTTATATCATACGGCCCAAATGAATATACTAGGCCCAAACAGTTAAACCAAAAAGGCCCACCACCTTAACAAGAGTTAACCCATTTCACCCTTTAAACATTAACTCTGTTAATGTTACAAGGACGATGGGTGAAATTAAACATAACACCTTGGAAACCCTTAGGTTTTTTACTAAAGTAAACTATTTTCTATGAGAGCTTCCCCTCTTACAATGTGATTATTGCTTGTTGCTTTAGGTGTGTCATTACGGAACTCTTCCTAGAGGGTCAACCCCTATTTGAACTATCACAGCTACTTACATATCGAAGGGGCCAATATGATCCTAGCCAACATCTCGAGAAGGTACATTTTTGCTATCCTGACTTATCCTTACTTTTATGTTCTCATGTTTACTTTCTTGTTTTTCCTAGTAATGTTAGATTTGTTTTTACATCATAAATTAATCGATGTGCAAGTGTGCAACCTTGTTGTCATGCACCCCTGCATCAGCAACATCTTTATTGTGATCATGATATTCCTTTGTTACTTTATCTAGAGGTTGCAGTATAGCTAAATTTGACCTTCAAAAATCAGAAACCATGTCCATGTAGTGCCACTTTACCTTAATCCATCCTCCTGTATATCGAGATCCACAATAAGGCATTAACTTGTCTTGAACAATATTTAATACTTTTCTCTTGGTCGCGCTCCTCTTGTCTTAATAATTTTGACTTACTCCAGCCGGAGACATAACTGACATTGATCAGTGTTGTAAATATGAAGTGGGAGTAGATCCTAGATGCTACAAGTTATGCAGGATATCGAACTTGTACTGTGAATTTTGTTTTTATAATAAAATAGGAAAAATGGGAAGATGAAAGTTTAAAAAGAACCAAAACTGTTATCATGAATCTAGCTTTCAACCCGTCTGACCTTATCCGTCTTTAGGTGAAAGTATATTTTCTTAACCCTTTAGAAATAAAACATGTCCCAAATCATCAATCCATCAATATTATAACAAGGTCGATCTTACAATGGCTGAATTTCATGTTTTCTTTTTTATCAGGCGAGGATGTTCGGTTGCTTGAGTATACTGCTGAAGCAATTTTAAATTGCGTTCTTACGTAAGATTCCCATGCTTTCAAAATAGCTTTTACCCTTATTGTACTTATGCTATCAGTAATTCCATATTGATGTGATGAATGTCAGGTTTCTATGAACTTGCTGTAATAATCAAAATTTCATTTCAGTATTCTTTTATATTGAATTAAACAATGTCTGCACTGAGATACCCTACTTTTATGTTTCGTACTTATTCATATTCAATGGTTTTGGTTTTGTGTTCTTAACAGGTATACGTTCTTGAAAAAGCACAGATTGGCTAATTGTACATTCACCTTTGATGAGAGGTGAAAAGGTATTCTTATGTTGTTCTTCCATTACTAGTGATGTTATGCAATTGTATATTGTATTCTTATGATCTGCACTAATTTATTGATAAACAGGGAAATACTTTTGTATAACTACTAAATACACAAGCTAAAATTCGGAGAATTACTGCTAATTATCGTAAAGACATCGATGAGTTAAAGAAGGTGAGGATTACTTTTCCTTTCAGTGTTGTTATAGCCGAGTTCTATTGCTTTCTTGTTTTTGAATATTAATTTAACTGATATATCTTTTTGCAACATGCTTTAAAGTTAATCTTTGATATAGTTGATGAATTGATGAATTGGATTCGCACAGGTTCGTTGTCTTTATTGATGAATTGGATGCGGTTGGAAGAGAACGTGGTTTTATAAAGGGTTTTGGTAGACAAGAACGTGATGCAACTCTAAATCAGGTCACATTTTTGTAAATTAAGATTTACAATGCCATTAGAATAGCTAGTTGTTCGGTTCTGCCTATACTTTAGCAGCTTGTATGCTTAGATGTATTTGAAGGCAGAGGAAACGTGATCACTATTGCTTCCACAAACAAACCAGATATCCTTAATCCTGCACTTGTTAGACCAGGACGTTTTGATAGAAAAATCTTCATACCTGAACCAGGTCTAATTGGACGTGTCGATATTTTGAAGGTTTGGTCAAATTATTTAATAAAATGGTGGTTTGTTTTATATTTTCTTCAATATGTGTATTCAACTGTTATGTTTTTTGTTTTTATTATTCGGCTAGGTGCACGCTCGTAAGAAACCAAAGTCTGAAGATGTTGACTATGCTGCTGTTGCGGCTATGACTGACAGAATGGTTGGTGCTGAGCTGGTAAATATCGTTGAGGTTGCTGCAATTAATATGATGCGTGATGGAAGAACTGAGGTATGTTTGAATTATATTGCCGAATTATGTATCTAGTATCATGTAATTGGGTATCTGATTAGGGGTTAAATTCTCGACCAAACCACTGACCCTGGTTTGTTATTTGCACCCGCAGTGGTCAAATCAACCCGTACCAATTTGGCTATTTGAGCAAGACTTATTATTGTTTATGGGTCTATCTAGACTGATTTGTGCCTAAATGGCTTGGTGTAACAATTAGACTTACCCAAATGAGTCGTTCTTCTAAGTCACCATTAAGCCTTATAAAGAATGTTTAGTTATACTTATATTTGAGTCTAAATAAAACATAGACTGGTGAAGAAAGTTGAAGCAAAGTAAGTATTTCCAGCGTACTTTTTTATGCTTTAGGATGTTTTTTCCTTGAATCCTCTAACACTATATTAATTAAAAACACAAGAAAAATTTATAAAATATCTCATTTTTTTTCACATCTTCACACATCTCCAAAGGTTTATGGTCCCTTCGTTTTTTGTCTAAAACCGATGTTGCTATAACTTTTAGTTCAAATTTCTAAAATCTATTTCCTCATATTTAATTGAATGAGACAGTCTGAATTAAGAGCTCAAAGGTGCTAATATAATGGATTTGCATGATTGAACCTGATCACAAACATCGACTCCTTGAACGTGACCATAAGGACACAAAGATGTCCTTGTAGCTTTGATTTTCAACCATACTATTTTTTTCTGCTAAAAGTTATTAAATTTTCTGAAGATAGTAGTTAGATTGAATTTGTAATGCTACAATGAATTCCAGATTAGTTTGTTGCAAAACGATTATTCAAAAACATAAGTTAGCTCTCAATTTTTTTATTTGTTATTATGTACATAATTAATGACCATCACTTTTTTTGGTCCCTCTACAGTCACCTTTATGTGACGACTTTTTCGTCACTAATAGTAAATAACAGTGACCACTTGTTCGTCACATATGTTATTGTGATGAAATTTTTCGTCACTAACTGGGTTAACGGGTGACGGCTATTCTCGTCACGGATAAGTGACCACGTATAATTTCGTCACCAACTGATTTAGTGACGGAGCTATAGTGACGACTGGTGACGACATTGATTTTCGTCACCAGACCTCTTTGTGACGAACTTTTACATTGTTAGTGACCAAACTGATTTCGTCACTAAAGGCCAATTTTCTTGCAGTGATAAATATAAAATCCTATAATCCCTTTTCTGATTGATCAATCGGCAAAAAAGAATTCTTTTCATTCAATGCATATATTATGCATGAATGTTTCATGTATGATAACTCCATGCGTGTGAAAATCTATAGCCTGTTATCACGTTAATATTTAACTGTGATCGACAATAAATCTCTTGCGAGATTCGATCATGTGATGATTATATTCAAAACAAGATCATCGTGTTGAGTTGTTTTATTCGTGAAGGAAGGACTAGCATCCTATCGTATCTCGGTGACGTGTAGTGTATGCACACCATAGAGGCTATCTACTTTGGTAACTTGTTTAGTTTGCGTGGTATTCAATTTATACACACGCGTATATTCAAAAAGGTGTTTCGTTAATTACTAAAAGGTCGACATCTCCTGATCCTTTGTTAATTATATATTCTATACGTGTTTATCTTTTCCGCTGCGTACTCGTGTAGATTTAATGGTTAAATAGTTGTTAAAACCCCAACAGTTAAAAGGGGTAATCTTTGTTTTTTTTGTTAACAGGTACACAAAGTCTCAAAGTGGTAAGCGTGGCTTACCGAACTTATCTGGCCACATCGTTTACTGTTACATTCAATGATCTTGGATTAGCGGATAGTGACACGGCCTCAAGTTTCACTTCATGGATGGGAGTTGAGGTGCGAGCACATGTTTCTTAGCTCAATGGTTGGAAGCAAGTTACCAACCAAGAGAAGGATCAATTGTGGTTTGAGACCAAGGTATTAGTTATAATCAAACTTAATACATGTGCTTTTATCTATTTAATATATGTAATGTGTTACTTAGTAGTTTTGCTTCTAAAATCATCACGAAACTTGTAATATTATTCATGTAGCCAGTGATAACAAGAAAGTAATGCTTAGAAAGATGAAAGAAGGTCATAAGAAGTTCAAAATGAGTCTCACATATATTGCCCAAGCAGGAAAAGACCCATTTCTCGAGTACAAGGATTTGAAAATGGCGGATTGGCCTGTATTTGTTTCTATTCGAAACTCGTCGGCATTTCTGGTTTGTGTGACTTTAGGGCTATGTTTTTCTACTTCATATATGATCGTATTATAGTTGCAATTATTTAAAAGTGTTTTCTCTACTCTTATGTGAAGGAAAAAAGTGCTAAAACGAGAGAAAATGCACTCAAGAACACAAATAGACCTAAGGTGGGATGAAAAAGCTATGTTGGGTAAAAGAAAAAGTTAACGCCACTGATGCAAGATTTAATAAGGCGGTACCCAAATTAAAGTTAGCTAAGTTGGAGTGTAGCCATTCAAAGTTCTACATTTTTGCCAGGTTATCAGATAACGAATTTACGAGCTTAAAGGAATTGACAAGTTAGCTTTATGACAAACTTAAAGCTCTAGTATGGGATATAACATAAGGTTTTTAAGTATTTTGGTTTCTCTATTATGTTCTAACGACTATATTACTTACATGAACAGTTAGCAAAAGAACAAGAAATGAAAGTTGATGGTACTTATTCCGTAGCGGAAAAAGATCCACTTATAAGGTGTTTTGGACATGAGCACTCGTGGCGAACAAGGTGTGTATCGAATGTCGCTGGGAATAAGAAGGCATTAGGGATCTCTAAGAATTTAAATATATATTTTGTGTAGATGTTGTTTTTGTGTTTTGAACAATGATGTATGTCTTATTAACTAGTCTTTGAAAAAAGTTTGATTGTAATGGATGAATTTAGTTAATCAGATGTGAGTCAAAGTTTAGTTGTAATGGATGAATTTGGTGTTGTGGATTGTTGCTTAAATTTGATGTAGTTTATAACTTTTTTGTTTGGTTGAAATGGTTATGGAACAAAATGGGTTACGAGTCGCTGCAGAAATGGAACAACAAATTTGGGTAGCTGCGGGAACGTGTCGGTGCAGGAAAATTGGTTGCTGCGGATTTAGGAATGGGTCGCTGCAGATTTAGAAATGGATTGCTACATGTAGATGCTATCATTGTTGATTTTCAGCATGCATAACAATTTATAATCTAAATCAAACATCAAAGCACGTAATAGCGGAAGCGATAACAAATCATATAATTAAACATGGCAAAAATTAACCGGGTCGGTATACATACCATTGGATTCTTGAGCAAAGAATCTTTTCTTGTTTTCTTTGATACTTGATCTAACCCTAATTAGGGTTTTAAGTGATTTAATGGAATACCCCTTACCGTTTTGTAATTCAATCCAAGATACAAATCAATAGTGTGATTGAATCACGATTTTGTAACAACTCTACTAATTACCAAGTAAACAATTGTGCAAGTAATGAAAAACACAAAACAATAGTTTCTAGTCTCAAAAAATAACGATCAAAACCCACTAGAATGGTTTGCCGATCATTTTGACAAAAGGAAGGGAGAAAAGACTTTGGGAATTGTAATGTATGTACAAACGATGAGAATACACTAACCCTAGGACCCTTTAATTATAGTGTGAAAACTTAGAGAGCAAGTTAGACAAGGATTAGGATACCCTAATCCTATAGCCGATCGGTGCTATCCTTAAGGGATTCTAGTACCATCTTTGATCTCTTTAATTTTTTTTTTATTAGAAGTAGATGTTAATATTTTAAACCATCTATAGACCCTTTCCTTTTATTAGTTAATTGTCCGCTTAGTCCATTATCCGTTAAATACTAACGGTCGTTATATGTTTTGTGTATTTAATAATTAAATATAACCTTTTTATAAATAATTATTAAACATTTACTCTTCATACGTAAAGTGTGCAATCCCGTGATCTCGAGTTCGATCCTAACACACATCCACTAATTTATGTCCATAAACTAACAGCTCCCACTTGGACATATCTTAATAGTGTGATCACATCGGTTAGCGTCTAGCAACACTCCGATGCCTCTAGTACAATCTCGAGTAAGGTCTCTTGGAAAAACCTTTTAATGATTCATCATTATTATTATCCTTTTGTTTCTAATACCCTGTTAAATAAAGATATGGATCTACGTCATTCTTTATTCAACTATTATGTTTCTCGTTGTTAGTGATTGAGCAAGATTACCAAATCTTCTGAAAATTTCAGGGGAGATCTTTGGGCGTGGCCACGCAGACATCTTGTCAACCCTACGAGGGGCCCAGCTGTATTAAACTTCAAAACGAATTTGAAGGAAACAAATCCCTTATTGACTACAAGCAAAACATATGAATTTTGCAACACTTCTGAAAACAATCCGTATAACTACCAGTTACGTGTAGCGTTAAATTGCTTCACAGAAATGCACTAGATCCATGACAGTTTCCTGGTATCTCAAGTCTGAGGATAACTATTTTATGATTTACTTAATGACAAGATCCATAAAGTACAATCATATAGTTGGGATAAGTCCTATATTCAATTCATCGAATATCATCTAAATTTGGCATGTAATCACATCAATATACTTTCAAGTATATCCGACCACAATTTAGATTTGTCTTAATTTAATAATATTTCCCACATCTTAATTGATACATACATTTAGAATAATTAATTCAAGGATTTAAAACAAGCAAAATATGAATACAAAATTAAAAGGAACAAAATAAACATAACCAACTATTTTATTCCCATCAAATAAAACTGTTTACAATATCCTTAACCAAATACTAATCACAGGGTATGCATGAAACTATAACTAATTATAGTTCCAATTCCATTGGCAATGATCAGTAACATTTCCTCTAGAAAACCTTAGTGAAAAGGATCAGCGAAGTTATCATATGTGCGAACTTTTAATATTTGATTTCCACCACTCTCTGACTGTTCTCCTCACAAAGTGATATCTCTATAAAAAAGTCGGCGCCTTTCATTATTCCAGAATCTTGCGAATATGATTGCAGCAAATATTCACCAAAACAAATTATAGGTTCTTTTATGAAGGCATGCACCCAAAACTCCAACAAAATTTCCTAATCCAACAGCCTCCATTGCCAGCTCTGAAGCAGCCATGTATTCAGCTTTGCTGCACGACATCACAATCGTTGTCCTACTTCTTGCTCTTCCAATCCACTGCTCCTCCATTGACGACAAAGACATAACCCTCTAGACTTGCGTATCATCTGTATCACATTGGCCATGGACGCATCACAGAACCACAGTAACATTAAGTTCTGCATCTGGTTTTTCCCTCCATACACTAAAATCATATCTCTCCTTATTCCTCATAACTTCAGAATGATTTAACCTAAGCAAATCCCAGGTGAGATTTCCTGGATTTCTGTTGATTCGACTGACCAAGTTTTTGAAGCCAATGCACGTCTGGCCTTGTGCTCTAACTGCATACATAATAGAATCCTACAAAGCCGAAGCATAAGGCACTGTTCTTTATCATGTATAGCCACCTCTCAGTGTTGAAGCACACATCTCATTACTTAATTCATGTTTGACTTCCATTGGCAAATAACCTTTCTTAGAGTTATGCATATTGAATTTCTTTAATATTTTGTCAATGTAAGCACTTTGACTAAGTCCAATTAACCGCTTAGATCTATCTCTATAGATTTTAATTCCCAGAATGTATGCAGCTTCTCCTAAATCCTTCATAGAAAAACACTTTCCAAGATAATCCTTAACTTCCTTAAGTCTTGGAATGTTGTTTCCCATGATTAATATGTCATCAACATATAGGATCAAGAATACTACATTACTCCCACTAGCTTTGCGATATACACATGGCTCATCACGATTTTGAGTAAATCCAAACTTCTTGATTTCCTCATCAAATCGTTTATTCCATTGACGTGATGCTTGCTTCAAACCATAAATAGATCTTTGAAGTTTGCATACACGGTTTGGATATTTTGGATTAACATACCCTTCAGGTTGCTCCATATAGATGTCTTCATCTAAGCGACCATTCAAGAAGGCAGTTTTAACATCCATTTGCCAAATCTCATAATCATAGTACGCTGCTATAGCTATGAGAATCCTAATAGCTCTAATGTCTGCTACAGGAGAAAACGTCTCCTCGTAGTCAATCCCATAGGTTTGAGTAAAGCCTACAGCTACCAGACGAGCTTTATAGGTGTGTACTTCACCATCCATGTCAGTCTTCTTCTTGAATAGCCACTTACTCCTTACTACTTTAGCATTGGGAGGAGGGACTATTTCTATCCAGACTTCATTAACTTATATGGAGTTTATTTCCTCATCCATTGCACCTTGCCATATTACCTTATCAGGGTCAAGCATGGCAGCTTTATAATTAGCAGGTTCTCCAAGATCCCCTACTACATCATCTTCAACCTCCATGTTTAGACATAGACGGTTGGGTGCACGTGTAGTCCTTGTTGGAAATCTTAGGCCCAACATCTCACCAAGTCTAACATATAAGCCCAACTGAGGTTCCATTCCAAAACCAATTGGTGATGGAAGGAGTAGCCCACCAAGCTTATATGTTAACTTTGAGATTATGATTCTACCGATGTGGGATTGGGTTTGCACACCCAACAATCCTCCCCTCAAACCTAAAGCACCATGGGTAGAATCCGATCTTGAAGACGAACACACCCCAGTAGATTATGTATGACAGAAAATAAAAAGATGCACAAGAATATAACCCTCAATATTATATGTTTATTGAGTAAGGAGAAGAATAAAGTACAAAACCCTCCCCCTACCTCCTTTTATAGAGACGAGGGAGAGAACAAACAGGTTGGAAGAATTAATGTGTGTGTGTGTGTAAAACCCTTCCCCCCTCACCTCCTTTTATAAAGATGAGGGGGAGGATGGGCTTGGGCCATAGAAAAACCAAATAACCTTAATATGGCTATAATTAAAGCTAAATTTACACTAAACCCCTTAACCTATTGACTAAAGTGAATACTATATCTAACAATTTCCACCTTAGTATCACTATTAGGCAATACTGATACGCATCAACTTTGACCTGTGCTAGAACCTCAGACCGGGAACAGCCTTTTAGCAAGGCACAAGTAGCAATACCTGCTACTAACCTTAGCTCATATCCTAACTCTGCCAAGAGTCCCTTTCCTTCTTCCAAGCCTTAGTAAACGTCATATATCCCACTTCAGTTGTTGACAAAGCCTCCATGTGCTGCAAATTAGCTTTCAAGCTTCCT
>BQNB010014329.1:0-14181 GCA_026074375.1 Tanacetum coccineum
AAGTATACGGTGCTATTCTCCCTCAGCACTTGACCAATCAAGCCATGTTGGAGTCCGAAGCCTACATGACTTACCGAGCCTATGCTACTGGTGAAAAGACACCAAAACCAAAAACCACAAAGAAGAAAGTTGATTCTAAAGCATCTCCCAAGACGAAGACTACTCAAGCTACTAAAGGAAAAAGAATCAAGTCTTCGGCTAGGGGAGATAAAGCTGCCAAGAAGAAGCAACCCGCAGAGCCATCTATGGACATAGGTCTCACAATGTTATCTGATGTTGCTTTAACAGAAGTTGAGCAGCTGAAGCTGGTCATTGAAAGAAGCAAGACACAGACTCGCAACTCTCACGTCAGTGGTTCAGGTGCAGATGAAGGAACTGGTAGTATACCAGGGGTTCCCGATGTATCAACATATAGATCCAATGACGAACAAATCTATTGGAAATCAAGTGAAGAAGACGATGAGGATGAAGTGAATGTGAATGAAAATGATGATGATAATGTCAATAATGATGATGATGACGATGCTGATAATCAAGATGATGATGATGATGAACAAACTTGTAGAAACATAAATAACATATGAACAAGGGATTAAAACAAGATCTGGAGGTTGGGTATAATGGAATAAATGTGTAGCCATTTTTATTAAGAGTTGAAGGATAAATGAGATGGGAAGAGTGTATGTGTTGAGAGAAAACACACACACTTACACACTTACAAATGTGAGCTTCACCCCTCCATGGAAGTATGGAGGGGGTATTTATAGTACTAGTGACATACAACTATCATACTTAGTCATTATTAGTCCCTATATGTCACACTATAAATGAACTAATGTAATTCCGGATATGTCACCATATTTTAAGGCTAACAATCTTCCCCCAATATGTGGACACATACGGAATTACTTACAATGTTCCTATCATGTACAAATACAACAGAAATAAAGTCTTCCAAAGCACTTCCAAAGCTGAAGATGTCTTCTGAGTTCTCCTTGTCTTGAAACTTGTACTCCAGCTTGGATCTTCATTGTCTTTACTTGTACAGGAACCATTGTAGTATGCATGAACTGGATTAACTTCCCCCCAATCCATGCAGCATGTCTTGAAAAGCTTTCTTCATAGACTCCTTTTTGGCGAAGTTTCTGAATCAGCTTCCCCCCAAACCAACATCCCTATCTTAAGCAGATTCTGAAACTTTGATGTAGCATGAACAATCTTCTACTTGTCATTGAGACTGCACAGCGGAATTTTGTAGAAGTCAAACCACACCAACGACCACTACTTCTTGTCATTAGGGCTTGGTGAATATTCGTTCGGGGGTGCATACGAGAAATCAACATCAATTCTTCTCACGTATGCACATACTTCATAAACCATGATGGCAAAGTAAAGGTAGTCTAACACTACTTGCCCTAGGAATGACCGGTGGTAACATCTAAGTCAACTAAGTCCCGGAATGTACAACATTTTCCTCCTAACATGATGGTTGCGAACTCTCGCAATGCATCATAGTCGTGTACACGCCCATATACTCGAGAAGTTCTTGTCTTAAAGCACCAATCCTTGAAAATCAAACAAAGCTTACCTCTTGTCATTTAGAAACCGTGAGAGGAGATGAAGAAGAATCAAGAAACTTGTATAATCAAGTCTTATGATATGATGTCGTTGAAAGAACATGAAGAATTTTGCTTAGACTGTGAAGTCCCATTGTCTTGGAATCCCGTGAAATTGTTGAATACATCTCAACCGTTAAACACTCTGCTCACATTACCCAACCTCGTAATTCTGTCGCTATTAGTTTGATCACTTGGTGAAGTAAACCCGATATACCAAACTTGAAAATGAAGTAGAATCCCCCAAATTTGTTACTTAATCTTGCACTGTTGTTGATTGAAGAACGGTGCAAGATTAAATCTTTAAGTACTCTATACCCAACATCAAAAGTATAAGAAGTACAACACCTCTTGAAATTATCCACATCGACTACTGCGTGTGACATTGAGTACTACAATGTAACTCCTTTAAGTAATAGTTCACCAGGTCTGCAACCAACCACCCCTGACTGCTGGTAACTAGATAATTCAAGTCTCAATCATAGTTGTATACGTTCAAGCAAGTCATCAATCGATAGATTGGGTTTAAAGAAAAGGGGTAGCAAATAGAAAGAAGTCTCGATGATGAAATAAGTAGACGCTTTCGTGAAACTTAACTTCAAGCTCAAATAAGGGATACCAAAGCAACTTCGTGAACACTTGTCATCGTAGTCTGAATCCTTAGCCGTTTGTCATTTATTGAATCTTTTCAGGATCGTTTTAGCGTTATGTATCGTGTTTGTTGTGTTGTTGTTCGAGAATGTTGTTGAACTAGACAAATGTTGTGTTTGAATGTCGTCAACAGAAAAAAATATTGTCTAGTCAACACTTCAAAAACTTGTCGTGAAAGGGCAATTTTAATTTTTCCCCTTATATTCCCGCGGTCTCGTCGTATCCAACCGTACAAATAAATGTCCAATAACATCAACCCCATAAGAGTTTTTGGCCCTTTTTATATCAATAAACATTATCATACCCGGTCCAACCACAAAAACATACCACACAAAATTCTAAAATATACCCGGGGTTGTTCCCCATTTATCAATTTTAGGATAAACCGGGTCCAACATTATAAGTCACACTTATAATTTGGGTATTGCAACCCTAATCATACACAGTTAATCCTAAATATATCTTCACCCGCCCCTATCTTTATCTCACAAACTCAAACGCAGTCACAAAAAAACAAATCTCCATTCCAATCATATTCATCCTTTTCTAGTGTATGTCATACGAATCACAACAAGAAACCACTTTAATATTGTCCAAATCCCACGACAAGGAACATAAACGACTAGATTGTGAACAAACAAACCATTTCATGTGTCTTCAACAGCTTCAAGATCCTTGTTAGGGTCTCAGGTAGGATGTTGTTTATTTTGATTCAAACGAAACAAGGAATGAGTTTATAACATATTTTGTTATAAACTTTTCTTTATAATCGAATATTAAATGATGAAACCCAACACAGATCAATGATGATTGTGTATAATCTTTGTAAAGATTGTGGGTTATAAACCTTAGACACGAATCTAAGATCATTTTATATGTTTTCTTGTATTCAAGTCATGAAGTGAGATGAGGGAGATGTGGATGTGAATATAAATGTGATGAAGTTGTTTAGGATAGTGGATTTGTTGTTGGTTGTTTTAATTGATGTTGGTGTTGTCGATGTTGTTGATGTTGTTAATTGTTGTTGTAATATGGTCTAATCGAGTCAATATGTCTTCTTTTTTTCATTTCTGTTTTTTCTTTGGTATGATATGACTCGGTAATTACCGGTTGGCCCCCGGTCGGATTGGCTCATGAGTTTTGACTTAACGAGTTTTGAATTTTTAAAAACCACAATTCCGAAAAGTATATAGATCCGAAAATTTGTACTTACTTGTTACCAACCAAAAAAACGATAAAACCATAAATCGGCTGGCCATCTCGATTTGCATAAACACAAACACAGATGTTAACAAATAAGCACATAATTACAACTGTTTGTTACAAAAAATCTGATCCATTAAAAAAAATAATACAAAAAAATTGGATGAACAAGTAAAAGACCGAGTTTTGAAAAAACATAAAACCTAAAAATTGGATGAACAAGTAATGAACAGTACCGAGAAACAACAACGAAATGAAACATAACCAGGACAAAACAACAAACATGATACGATACATACAAAAACCAAAAAAAAAAGCCCCTTTCAAAAAAATCTCTGATGCCAATTGTGTAATAAAAAATGACCATGTAATATCAGTGATTAAAAACAATCTGGAGTATGTAAAGTGAATAAATTGTAAAGGCCATATTATTAGAGAATCAAAGGAAGAAGATGGGAAGAGTGTTGTGTGGTAAGAGAGAAAACAAACACACACATCATATTCCAAATGTTGAGCCATCACCCTTCAATGGAAGTAGGAGGGGGTATTTTATGTAGTCTAAAAAGTGACACCAAACTATTGTAACTAGTCTTTCTTTGTCCCTAACGTGTCCTGCCAAACGTGTCACTACGTGTCACTACTCACTGAATAAAATGAACTAATGTAATTTCTCCGTATTTGTCAACACCTAGGTATATTTTCACAGGCTATAAAAACAAATAAGGTACTTCGAGTCTACTTTCCAACAAACTAGGCCTTGTCGATTTTCAGAATGTAAAAGTGAGTCAAACCCTTTGTACAAGATTAAGTGTCAAAACTGTGTTTGCTGTCTAGAAATTCGATTGTAAAGATGCTGTGTGCAGGCAGGCCAAACTTAATATTTTTCGAAGAAATTTAAACTGTAGCATCTTCATAATATGTATGACTTCCCTGAATTTTTCCAGAATTTTCTGTAAGGTTTAGATAGGTCAGATGGTGCCAAACTTTTGCAAAGTCAAGCAGACCCTGTTTTGGGATAAGTTGCATTGTTGTATTTTTCAAAAATGGTTAGAAGTGGTTATGATTTTTGGGGAAGCTACTGAGGTTTAATAACATATATAGATGGGTGAATATGAAAGGGGAACGTCAGTTGTGACCATTTGGTATCTCTTTAAGCGTGGTTAACGTCTAGTAAAAACCGGTAAAATTTCAGAAAATGTAAGTGTAGCATTTTAGTGATTCTCAATCATGGATTCTTAAGCATAGGATATTACTACATGTCGATATATATAAATATGTATCTATTTACTCGTACTATGTTACATCTCATTATAAGTATGAATTTTAATCACGCACCACTATTTTAGGTAGCGGTTCAGATCTCTTGACTTCGTTTCTTCATTGTTGATCATGATGTTCGCATCGTTGTCATAGTTGTTTCACATCATTTTTTTTGGGTTTTTTTGATTCTCTATCCCGATACTTCTAACCTAAGGTGAGTTTAGAGCCCCACCTTGTCTACTTTTTTTAATAATGGTTTTCATAAACTATTTTTTTGATGTGAGAATACTGCTCATTTTACAAAGTACACATATTGATTGTTATCATCATGCGTTACCAATGAAATATTTTTACCTTGCATACTACATACTTCTAAAAACCATGTGCGATACATTGGTTGTTATCTTTGAGACTGATTAAAGCTTGATTTGTTTACTACATCATTTGAGATCATTAAATTCCTATATATGAAAACCGTGAGTTTTGAACCCATACTTGTTTAACTTGACACAAACAAGTGCTTTTTTCCCAAGTTGTATGCTATCCAGATTATGTGCCTGAATATTATTGCCTTAAGTCCTTTATTGCTACTTAAGTCCCTGTTTATCATGAACCGTCAGATTGCTATTGTAGTGGAGCGCTGAAAGTTTGGATAGATCTATCGGGAGTGGACTATCCCGATCTACTTTTTATCCCGACTTTATGGTTTTTTAGATAACCATGGGCCGCACTAAAAATAAACATTTGAGGTATCCTTGAGGTTATTAGCAGTATACCCTACTTTTATTGGGGCAAAAATCTTGTTAAGGTGTTGTGTATGAGGCTTAGCGCAAGAATATATATATCCATTTAGACTTGGTCATTTGTTTCTCCTTGTCTACATTACTCTTAATCCTTGTGGTCCACTACTCAACATTGCTTGATTTATTGAATCACTACTTGGATTTCGACACCAATTCTTTTAATATTGTAAACGCTACTTTTCTTACTGAATTACTTGAATTATTTCAATACTGTTTTTACTTAAACCTATGAATTCACCAACATTATTGTTGACGTTTTTGCATGTATTTTCTCAGGTTATATCTTGTTAGCTGAGCATTGGGGGCATTCGAGACGCATGGATATCAACGAAACTCAAGGACTTGGTTTTCTTCACATTCGATAACTTTTTAACTTCAAATGTACAAAATGATTCACGTTTGAACTCTTGTAACTTTTGTTAAATTATAAATTTTTGGGACCTGATTTTAATCGAATGTGGCATTTTAGTAACGTCTCTTTTAAGGTCGTTTTCTGTAACTTGTACTTTATACTATGAAGTAGCACCCCAAAGTGGTATTTCGCTGCGTTGTGATTTTATGGAGGTGTTACATAATCCCTCCTAGATAACTATTTGTCAACATCTCTAGTGATGAAGATGTCACCACACCACCCTCTTTACTACAACTATCATGACTACCATGGGTCAAATTGTATATGTTGCTTTCATAACCGAACTCTTTTCTTAACCTTAAGAGACGAGATGAATATCATGTTTGCTCATCTTGAGTATCTTCTCACTACCGCAATCACTTCACACTTTCCACCTCCACCTTGAAATGTCTTCAAATGTTTTTATAAACGTGTCACCCCAAACCTTTTTGCTTAAAAATTCATTCTCTATGAATCATAAATCATTTAGGACTTATGTAGTATTGTTTCTTTATCTCATGAAGTATGTTTTATGAATTAATTATCTTGTACTAGCTCTAGTTTTCCTTTATGTTGTATAAATGTATTAGTTGCATTTGCTATTGTATGAGTTTCTTGATAGATGAATGAAACTCTCTTTTGGGTGACTTAAATCTAATGTGTTGCTTGAAAGATATTTGTCTTGCACTTGTATCTCTAACTTTGTTTTGTAGCAAACAATTTTCATAAGATCGATCCCTTGGTGCCCCGAACAAGGGGGAGCATACATCAAGGGGGAGTCTTGATATCGTCGATTTCTTTCTTCCTACAACTACTCGACGATCATCCTTTTTGACTTCGACAAAAGGGGGAGAAATAGAACAAAACTCATTAATAATGTGTAACCATTTATTTTATACAAAATGAGTTTATATTTTATCATCATCAAAAAGGGGGAGATTGTTAATACAAATAATGTTTAAAAACGTTATTTATATTTTTCGACCTCTTAATGTTTTGATAATAACAAAATGTAAAACCGTTTACGATAAAATTAAACGTTTACAAATTATTAATTGTAAATTTCCATTTCTAAGATTAGTGATCACTTAAGGTATGAACAACCAAATCATTAAGCATGATTAGTGATTAAGAAAATATTTTTCTCTTATCCATTATATTTTTATAAAAGATTTTCACAAAATTAATTATATAAAATATTTTCTAATTAAAAGAAAAGTTCTATTAAAAACTTCAATTTTGAAATTCAAAATTTTCCTCCAAAACGGAAGCTTCTACACCAGATACAACCTTCCCTACAAAAAGACAAAAAATGGAGCGGAGTCTACTGGCGGCCCCCTTATAGGCCTGGCGGGCCCCTTATATATCTGGGACCGCCGAGACCGCCGCCAGTTACCATTGGTTTTTCCTGCCTATAAATACGGGTCCACCCCTTGCTGAAAATCAGACCTCTTTGCACGAATTTTCTCACACTTCTTCCTCTCTCTAAAAACCTTCTTTCTCTCACTAAATATCTTGATCACTAACATCTCTTGATCTTGTTTCATGTGATCTAATCTTTTATTCTCATCTCTTCCCTCTCATTCAAGTGCAAGAGAAGAACACTCATATTCGCCAAGAAACGAAGTATTGATTAGTGATCTCTTCTCTTTTCTTCTAAGTACCAAATCTCTATTGTAATTATCTTGTGTATTTGTGTGATTCGGATTGTGTGTAAATCCGATAGTGTAGATCTAGTGATTGTGTATTGATTGTGAAGTGGTAGATTGGTTCTAGCTAAGATTAAGACTCGACATTTAGCTTAGTGTCGGAAAATAACGTAAGCGACGTGTAAACGATTTTCTCCGCCTGAAGAGAGCTTGTTGACATAGTGAAATCTCGAGTAGGATACTCGGGGGTGGAGTAGGGCGAAGAAGAGCTTCGTAGCCGAACCACTATAAATCTTGGTGTCTTGGTTTGATTGTTCCTTTCCTTATCTTCTCATATTATTATCATTGTTAGTTAACTTTAGTTTAGATTGTTATATTGATTGTTCATATTGTGGATTGGTTAAACATACAACTCGAATCTAAATATTTTGTAAGCAAAGCTTTTAATACGAAAACAAACCTGTAAACTATTCAACCCCCCCCCCCCCTTCTAGTTTCTACAAAATTATTTGAATAAATCCAAAACACCTACTTGAGTTGTTGAGTGAAAATATGTTCGAAAGTCAAACCTATTATTATAAATATAAACAACAACAATAAGAGATGAAAAGCATAATGAGAAGAACGGAGAAATCTTCCTAATGAGATGCGTATCAATTGTTATGTAGAGCCACTATTTATGGGGCTAAGATAAGTACAAATTATAATAAGTAACTAAACAATAGAGAATCATTCACTAATTATATATTTCATAAGATGTTCGTCGTTTATTACAAGTTATCGGTATGGCACTTCAAACAAATGTTGTATATAAGATGGCTCATTACAAACCTTATCAAGAAAAACCCATTGAGATTAAAAAACATGAAAAAAGTGCAGTGTTTATAATACTCTCTATCACTTCTAAAAATATTAATTAATACACTATGAAAAAAAAATATATGTAAAAATTGGTGCATAATTATTAGTTGTACTTATATCACATTTACAATACATTAAAAATGGGCAAATTCTAACATGTCCGTATACTAAATTAAAATTTTAAAATAAAGTTTGATTCATTTTGAAGCAACCTTGAGTGGCTACTCCAACCTCCCGAAAAGGGAGTGCTTTACGTGATTTGAGTCTATGTAGCAGTGGGCTCAAACCCTGTGAGTTAGTCGGTAAAAAAGTCAGAAACCATGGTTACCCAAACAAAACAACGTACACGCACATCCTCTACATACCGATAACTATGTCAGTTACTAATTAGGAAATTTTATACCTTATATATTCCTCTTAAAAGTAATTTTAAATTGCATAAAAATGGAACTACATCCTTTATATATCTATGACTTACATGAACATGATCTGATGAAGATCTAGTACGTAGATCCCAAGGTTTTAGTTCAAAAACATAATCAAACACGGAAATTTTGATTACCAACTCGACTCTGAGCTAAACCATGCATTAAAGGATTTAACCAAGTAACTAATTAACCATTTAAAAGTTAAAACACGTTGAAATGTTCACTATATCCTTGAAACTGTAATATCCAACTATCAACCATATCCAAAACTTGAGGATCATTAAGCGAGCTATCATCCGATGGTCGGGCTCACCGCTTTTACATCAACAACAGATGCAGAGCTAACTCCTAATGACTCTGTCTGGCTTGGATCCACAAAGCTTGCATTGCTGGCCTGGTATTTCAGAAAGAGCTTCTTCCACAAGAGCTACAGAGGCAGCTTGTGTAGCTAAAGAGCTACTTAATTTCTTAACTACAAATTCCATCACATTTTCTAAAATATAATAGAACCAACGTGTATCCCAGACTATGGGCTCTGGAAATTGGAAGGAAATTCCCCAGGGTTCAGTCAGGAATAACTGAACGCGGTTTCTCAATCTTTTGTTTTGGATAACAGCCCCATCCGTAAATATTGCACCTGGTGTTATTTGGCCTTCAATGTACACTTTATCGAAGACACTGACACGTACACCTACTTCACCTGACCCAAACATAAAAAATGGCCCAGCTAGATACAATCTAAGGGTGAACATGATTAGGTAGTAATCATGTTGAACCTATAAAAAAGGTAACCATGTTTAATTTTTTTTATTAGAACGACAAGTTAGTTATTAGTGATTCGAGCTCACAGTCACATCCAATTGGGCAGTATGCAAGACTCGAACCTTCACCTTAGAAGATAAACCCTACTCCTTTTTTTGCTCCACAAGGAAAACCCCCACGACGTGTTGTAAGGTCTTTGGTCATATTCAAGAGGAATGTCCCAAGAATCCAGGCTTGGGTGTGGCGAAGAACTTGAAGAAGCCTAGCCAGGCTCCTAGAGGTGTTCCGGTTGGTTTGAATGTGGGATTTAAACCAGTTAAACAAGCTTACAGACGTGTTTCTACAAAGCTTACCACCAACACTAGTGGAAATAAGAAGAATGGCGTGGAGCCTACCAAAAAGGTTAGTAATTCAAATCCATTTGATATGTTTAACTCGGTTGAAAATGATGTGGATTTGGGTACCAATGAGGGGACTTTAAATTTGGTTAGCAAAGAGCCCAATTCTAGTGGATCCTCGTTCAGGAATGTGGAAAGTAGTAGTATTTGTACTACTCCTATTGTTGATAAAATTAGGAAGTTTAAAAAACTAATTATTGATGGAAAAGTTACTCTTGTGGATGATAAGGGTGAACCTATGAAAAAGGTTGATTATCCGGGTGATCATGATAGTGAGGATGAAGTTGCATCAGTTGATAATGATATGGCTCGCTCAATGGCTTCAGAGAAGGTTGGTTTTGGTACTAATAGTTTGCTGGAACAATAAAGAGATACTTATGAGTATGATGATTACGACTATGACCCGTACGATGATGTTATGTATGTCCACATAACTACATTGCTGCAGTATAAGTGAGTTGCCAAGAGTGGAATTTGGCAATTGCAAGTCTTATTTAAGTGCAAAAATTTCTAAGTGACTTAATTGATACACTAATTAAACATGGTTACCTAACCATCAGAGCTAGTTCAGATGGCCACACAGGGTAACCTTGGGAACGTTGTTACCATATGCGAGAGGTCTCGGGTCGAGCCTCTCCGTGAGGATTTTCCTTTTTTGGGTAAAGGGTTTCCTCGGTAAATTTTATTATTCCAAAAAACAATTAAGTACAATGGATGAGGGTGAATCCACATCTCCGCCTCTTACATATGCAAACTACTTCCTTAAAGGAAGGTACACAAAATGACTAGATTACAAATGAAAAAATAAAAATATTTCTTCTTGCGACCTCGTACTTTGATATCCAAATTATCGCATATAGCTTGTATCTTGTCAGGAATTTCCTGGCCTTCTAGCAACAAGTTCTGTTAGTTTAGCAAGTGGACGGCCACCTGCATCCAATGCATCTCCATGCAACCTCATACGAGGCGTTGGTAAAGGATCAAAATCTTCTATCTTGGGTCCCAAATCTAGTGCCATCTTAGACCGTGCTTTAAAAGTATTAAACAAGAGATGAGAAGTGCCAACATAATTTAGCTTTGATAAGTAATCTTTATGGTAAAAAAGAATGGAATCTAGAATTATTAGTGTTTTTCATAAATCATGTTTCCATACTAAAAATTCAAGATGTATGATGGTTACACACATGCACCTTATAACACAATGACCAAATTTTCCTTTGGTGACATTATCATGATTAAAAGTATCCCTCAAGTTAATTAATAGTATTCTCTAGATAAATCCACTTAAAACCATTTGAAATGGATGATAGATTTCTTAGCATAAATTCAAGAAAGTAGCCATAGTGATTGCCTCCAAATGCCCAGAACGAATGGTATGATTAGGATAAAGTTTAGATTAGACTCTCTTAAATGATAGAATACATATATGATGTTAATAAACTCAATGCACAAAACAAACAGTAGGATTTTAATACAAGTGAGATTAGATTTTCCTTGACGTAAGAAAGTTTGTCATACGTAAATTTACATAACTGAATGTATTCTATGGAGGGCATCCGTCTCTGGTTATGGTAGATGGAATAAATGTTGGTTTTATGTAAAAGAACAAACGACACTACTACCTTAGATTATAAGTTAAGTTTTTTCTTCTAATGGTTTACAAAAACCTTTTAATTAGACACAAACACACATTCCTGCCACAATGAAGTCTTTATACAATGGAACAAAATGAGTTAATTGACTGAAACAGTGTATCTGTATGTCATCTGATATGCAACATGTAGATGGTTGTTAAGAGTTTCCTTATCATGACAAGATTCGCGATCACCTACTATTGACGAATGTAGCATGTTAACATCACAGTTGATCCCAAAAGGTTATACACATGGAACAAATAAGCAAAAAAGTTTATGAATCGATAATCAGACAACCTTAAAAAATTTAGTTATTTCATAGAAAAAATCATCAACATTATCCCGCTTAGTTATTTCACACTTTCGATAGAATCCAAGCGTATATATTATTCTTAAAATGATACTAACATCCCAGATTATCCTCAATCATAACCAAAGACCTTTAAAAAAAGTATATAAATTTTTAAAGAACACATAACACGTCAATTAATTATCATCGATCAGCAAGTTACCATACTAATCGATCGATCTAATCCGCAACATTAAGGAATTAACCGCTACAATTCTCTTAAAACTTAACATTAAGTTTGTATTAGATGTTGCCATCATCGTTTGAATAAATAATCATATTACGCGCCAAAAATAAGTAATTTTAGAACAATCAGTCTGTCATGTTCAATGAACTTAAGTTTTAAACAAAATCTCACTTTTTCTATTTTATTTTATTTTTGCAAAAAACACATACATTTACTAACTGATAGTTTAAAACTGCAAACACACGTTAATGAATTAACCAATAGAAACTCATGAAAATTTAACAGTATATGTATGTTTAAGTTAATTAACAGGCACATAACACAATTTGTCAACAACACTTTTTGTTCAATCATCACGTACATTTATAAACGAAAATAAGTAGTAAACTAAGAATATAAGTGATGTAGTGAAAAATAAAGAGATAAACAAATTGAATCTGTTGATTCTAACGAATACCAGAAACAATCTTTCAACTATCATTGATTCAAAAGAATATCGATAATCAGTCAAACTCCAACAATTGTTGATTCAAAAGAATACCGATTATTAAGAGAATCTTAGCAAACCGCCAAGAGCAAAGCAAAAGCTTTCATTATCAAAACTCAAAGATATTAAACCATTACAAAGAAAATAGCAAATATATATAGGAAACCTAAAGACTTTTCGTTTTCCTTAAATTTATAACTTATTAGAAATTAAATACTTTCCTACTCACATTTATGATGATTAATAAGAATTTATTGTGACTTTTCATTTTCTAAAATCCGCGTCTTTCTCCGCTTACTTAAAAAAACTCGTCTCGAGTTTGCTCACTCGTCGTGTACTCGTAGCATCCAAATTTGTATCTCTTGTATTAAATTCTCTTTCTTTATAATGACTCGACCTCGAACTTTGATCGTCTTAAAACTGAACTTATCGACCATGGGTGCAGCTTTCAAATACCAATCTTGATATTTCTTTCGAATCAGAAATTTGAACAAACTGCGGCTAACCTTGATAATAATACTTTTTCCAAATGACACTAACTCATGTGATTTTGTATTGATGTCTTCCTCAAAATCAACATTTAAAGTAGTTTGGATCATTGAAGAACAAGATAATTAGCCAAAACTTCGACGTCTTCGATGTTGTATTTCTTCCCCACCAAATCTACTTTCCCGACAATCCTTTTCTTCCTTAAATGGAATCTTCAATATCGGTTATCATAAATGGGCATCGATTCTTCTCCATATTGATTCATCATCAAAATTACTGGAAGGTCCTTCATAATCATCACGCCCCACCATATTCCCCATTTATCAAAAGATGAACCATCACCTCTAAAACAACACTTTTTGTTCAATCATCACGTACATTTATAAAGGAAAATAAGTAGTAAACTAAGAATATAAGTGATGTAGTGAAAAATAAAGAGATAAACAAATTGAATCTGTTGATTCTAACGAATACCAGAAACAATCTTCCAACTTTCGTTGATTCAAAAGAATACCGATAATTAAGAAAACTCCAACAATCGTTGATTCAAACGAATACCAATTATTAAGAGAATATTAGCAAACCGTCAAGAACAAAGCAAAAGCTTTCATTATCAAAACTCAAAGATATTAAACCATTACAAAGAAAATACCAAATATATATAGGAAACCTAGAGACTTTTCGTTTTCCTTAAATTTATAACTTATTAGAAATTAAATACTTTCCTAATCACAATTTATGATTGATTAATAAGAAATTTATTGTGACTTTTCATTTTCCTAAACCGCGTCATTCTCCCTCACTTAAAAAAACTCGTCCTCAAGTTTGCCTCACTCGTCCCTTGTACTCGTAGCATCCAAATTTGTATCTCTTGCATTAAATTCTCTTTCTTTATAATGACTCGACCTCGAACCTTGATCGTCTTAAAACCGAACTTATCGACCATGGGTGCAGCTTTCAAATACCAATCTTGATATTTCTTTCGAATCAGAAATTTGAACGAACTGCGGCTA
>BQNB010014329.1:19372-75346 GCA_026074375.1 Tanacetum coccineum
AGGGGACCGTTCTTCGCAGAACCACTTTTTTGTACAGAACCTACAGTACCAGTTTAAACCAATTAAAATTTAGTATTTATTACTTTTTTTATTTAATTCAAAAGGGTATAATAACAAAACACATTTTGACTTTTTTTGAATTTTTTAGTTAAAAAAACTTTTTTTTTAAAACCTTTAAATTTTCAGAATTAATTTTTTTTATATATTTTTTTAGTATATACTGTTTTCAAAAGAAAAAAATAAGTGCATATATGTTTTTTTCTAATATTATAAATTTCATGTTTTCAGTGTACATTTTAAACTTAATATGGTAATTACAGATATGTTTCTTGTGCATGTTCTTTAATCTTCAAAATTTATAACATAAAATATAGACAAAAATTGATATAAAATGAAATACATTTCAAATACAAATAACAAACCAAAAACGAAAATACATAAATAAAATTTGATATCAAATGAAATACATTAGAAATATAAATCCAACTATATCCATGTTGTTCAAAAACATGTGTGCACTCTTCGAAAAACATATGTGCACGTTTTACTTTCTCTCTCAAATTCATTAGAATATATGCGTACCCTTGCAAAAACATATATGCACGTCTTTCGATAACATATATGCACAACTTTTAAAATTACAAGTGCCTTCGTTGATCATTTTCATCACACACACCCTTTCTTTTGATTAGGAAGGTCAGTGACAAATTCTTGCTTCCAAGAAGAAACATCAATGTCTTCCTCGTTCTTATCTTTCACCTCATCCACAATATATTGCTCCTGAAGAACATGATACATAGCTAAGATGTCATATGTACTTCCAATTAACTCAAACCCAACAAGAAGCGGAAGTAAAAATTTCAATATTTACATGAAAATAAGAAGACATGGAAGATAGACATACCAATACCCCCATTACTTGTCTATCACCTCCTCCAAGGGAGTCGAGATACTAGAACTTTTTTTCTTTTTTGTTGATGACAGCCAAGCACCAATGTGTTTCTTTATGAACAGGGACAAATATCTGCTTAGAAGCAACGGTTAGAATAACAAATTAATATAAAAATGTCAAGGATATAATTAGAAAAAACAGGTGATTTGAACAAAATTAAACTTTACTTTGTCACACTCAAGAAGATTGTATCCCAACTTTCTCTGGCTAGTCCATCTTCTAACAGACTTGTAGTTATAGCCACCCCTTCCACCTATTAACTATATATCAACAAACAAAGAAATTATAATAATCATGAAAGATGCCACATGTCATCACTCATCAGAATATAGCCCCCCATTTGGGCCAACCTGCAAACAATTACTATATCTTATAAAACATAACCCAACTTGACCCGTTTATTGGTATATAGGTCAAAATTGGCACCTCTAAATGATCAGGCTTAGTTTCTACATCGAGCTTAGATACACGCCTTTGCTAGTACCAACGTTGTAAATTCCAACATGACCAGGTTTTGCATTCTCAAGGGCTTTTACATGAGCATCAACTAGATCAGTAACATCAATGTAGTCCCATATGCAAGTTCCATCTGCGGTTTTATAGTCTGTTCCTCGAACCTAAATCACACAGATTCTTCTCAGTTAGATTTTTATTTTCTAAATAATATCCATCTCAAATTATTAATAAATTATATAGTTTGTGTCCCTTGGGTATTGTTTTGTCATAAAGTTACCTTTAGCCCATTGGTAATTCCACGGGATGCATCAAAGCATGCACCTGAAATTCGTCCATGTTCCCGTAGTTCTGGTCTCGGTGCTTCACCTAATATTCCTTCCGGATATGAGCCAATCACATTGAAGTATCTGGAATTGTTAAAAGGACATTTCAGACATTAGATAAATAGTCAAATCATTTTTGATTAAGGAGGTTGTGTGTATCCAGATACAGAAACACCAACCTTAAAATCATGACCGCCATGTCTGAATTTTTATGGAAGTCCTGAGTGATATCTTTTGACATCTTTTTGGCTTTTCCGTAGGGATTTTATTAGGTTCTAGAATACACAACATAAGAATTGGGAGTTATAAAAGGTACCACAGTCCACATATCGTACCCAACAACGTTTTAACTGAACCATCTACTTATAAAAGGGTCGATTCGAATTAAGATATTTTCTATAATAGGTCAAGCCAATATAATCAATAGAATTAGAAAATTCACTCAAATTAGTTTTTTTGCTAACGTGGTTTGTCTCAACCCAACCTAAAGAAAGAACCTCATTTTGACCCAACATGTTTTGAGTCTTTTGCCTATTTCCCAACCCGCCCCTTTTGCCACTTATACTCCCATTGCCTATGGTACCTGAGGAGTTTCTTCTGTAATTGACATCTTTTCAGGTTCCCCATATGTGGCACACATGCTAGAGTATTTCAGAGTATTAACATTGTGTGCTGCCATCGCCTCCAATACCACCATGGTATTTGATGTAATATTGTGATAATACCTGCATGATTATAATATAAGTTTCGGAATTAGGAACATTTCATAGAAAAAAAATCAACTAATGGTTATCAGAATGATTCGGCTAAAGGCACACTTACTTTATGGGATCAAGGGTACTCTCCCCAACATATGTAACCGCTGCAAAATGCATCACTGCATCAAATGCATTTTCACAAAAGATTTTGTTTACCTGAAATTTTTCGTCAATTAAATTAAAAAAATGCAAGCATGATTTTCAATACCACGTCATCTTTTCTATGTTTTAGTCATCCCTTAAAAAAGCAAAAAAGAAAAAAGAACTAATTATATCAAATAAGCTTAATAACTAAAAGAACACTTATGCAAATCATTTCGTTGATTGTATTGAAATAATAAAACACATATGCGCACTATTACTAAAATTATATTAACATATATGCACCATTTTCAAAATCAATCAAATAACAAAACCCATATATCAATTTATACAGAACATTCGAATAAGTAGCCCATTCATCAAACTCAATAGCAAAAAAGTCTAACTAACATAAAATCAAACATAGACTTACAACCTTATCAAAATCGAGTGTTCAATCATAACCCTATATTTGAAATAACTTAAATTACAAAACCTATATCCCAGTTCACATAACATACTCAAATCAATACTCAATTAACCAAACTAAACACCAAAAGTTCAAACTTACAAAAAAAAGTCAAAACATATATATAAAGTATATATTTTATACTATACCTTAGGTACTATGTGAGCAATGGCCTTATCATCATCTCCAAGATCATTAGCCAAACAATCTCTTAGTGTATCAAAACTAGACAAAGAAAATTGTTTATAAACAACACCAACATCAAAATAAATAAAACCAAAACTAGGTACATCAACTCTTATCTCCTTAACACTAAACCACATAAACAAATCTTGTGAATGAAATACCATTCACACCATCAATTTGACCAAAACTCAGTACAAGACTAACATTCTCATTATAAAAAAAAGTTCATTCACATTCTCCTGATCCAAATCTCGCAAAAGCTTTATCTCTCAAAGGGCCCTCTTAGTATCCATATAATTATCAAAAGTATTTATTGTCGTAAACTGCCTTTACAGAATATGTAACATTTCTCATTTTCAGGTTATTTTCAACTTTAATAAATTCCATTATTTATTTTTAGAATTTTACGCGTTCGCTTTTAATTATTATCTTATAGTTAAATCGCGTAAACTAAAAATCAACGATCAATGTAAACGGACATCAAACAAATTAAAGTTGACATCAAGCAAGTGTTATATGATTATTAGGAGTATAATTTATAACTTTTCACAATTTATTTTTGTTGGTTACGTAAAACGCTTACGTTTCGCAATAAATTACTTTCGGTCGTACCCGGAAGCACCTTTACCTATCTACACTTAAACAAATACCCACGTTTATACCCAATACTCAAAATTTAATTATTTTTCTCACCTATTCCATCTTAGAACCGGACATAGAACATATACACAAGAAATAAATCATTTAAATCCTATTAATACTTACTTTACACCTCATAAAGACTTACATCTTTGTACCTTTGGAACAGGTAGATACCTAAAGATTGCTTGTCAAGGATGTACCTCCCCCCCTTCTTTTGCCGCACCCTCCTCCTAGGGAGGAGGCGAGAGAGTCTCCTTACACTTGTACATAAAACCATAACACCTCCCAGGTTTTCATTTTAGGTATTTTATAGTTTCCTATTTTGCTATATAATGAAAGCCCTAAGTCCCTAACCCTATTTCACATTTCATTCAAGAAAAAACAAAGCAAAACCCCTCCATTTACAACTCCGAAACCCCACGACACACCTTAACAACTAGGTTTCATTTTTTTTTGCAACCCAAGGCAATCAATCATTCAAGTGTATCAATCTAAGACTACCTAAGAGCAACTCAAGGTGTTGGAATCTTGGATTGCGGGTTTAACAAGGATAATCAAGAAAACATATTTAGGGTTTTCTTGATTAGGGTTTTGATTTTTAAGGCTTGATTGGGGTTTACAACTTGTGTTCATACATCCTACATGACTCCTATAAGGTCTATTAAAGTTTTTACATTACTCATTTAATTATTTTTCTATTGTTACAATATTTGTTGCATTAGTTAATCACCACCTAGTTTTATTTTAAAGCTATATAAAGTATATGATGATTTCATATGGACAAAGGACATGGACATTTAGAGGACTAAATACATGTGAAATATACGGTACTACACTTGGAAAAATAATGGTGCAAGGTTCCTAAATAAATGATTGTAAACTACTTGTTTAATTAGAAACCCTAATTATGTCTTTATATATACTTTTGAAATTCGAAATATAAATCTTATGTTTTATATTTTATAAAAATAGTGCTAATTACAAGGATCGTGAGCATGTAAGGAACCGAAAACGAATTTATAAACGAACAAGAAAGCGAATTACAAGTTATAATATTATTAAACTTTATAAAAATAATTATATAAACTGTGATGAACAGTATCAGGGGTATAAATTGTACAAATATAATATTTTGATAATTTTCCTTAATACGAACCCACGGACATAAAGAACTCGAAAAACGGAATTATAACGAACAAGTTACGTAGTTTACAAGATATATATATTTAATTCTATAAAAATATTTTTATAAACTGCTGTGAATAGTAAATACTAATGTTTCAATCAGGATTTAAAATGTTTATAAATTTTAATATTTGACTAATTTCTTATACTAATCCAAGGACATAAGGATCTCGAGAAACGGAACTATAACGAACGAATTATGATTTAATTAAGTTACAAATAATTAGTTTTATAAAAATAGTTTTTATAAACTGTGATGAACAGTAAAAGTTACTGTTCATCAGTGGGTTAAACTTTGTAAATATGATATTTTGATAAACCCTTTTAATACGGAGACGTGGACATAAGAAACGTATAAAACGGAGTCGAAACGATAAAGATATGAAGTTTTAAAACTCGCGCGCATTACTTATATTTTTATACAAACTTTTATAAAACAATTAATTTAATAATATAAATTATCATTGATTAAATCATACATTTTTATCAAACGACGCATTTATGTAAAACGAAAATAATATATTCTTAACGGATACAAGAACACACACTTTTAAATTTAACAAAGTACGATGTAATTTATTGTTTTAACTTTATTAATTAATTAATAAAAACTATTAGGTGGTGTGTAGCTATGCAATATGTGATGTTTATTTACTGAAATACATTATAGCTCCTACGGCACTATAATTAATATAGGAGCATTCAAATTGCAGCGCTTCACATCCATTTGATTTTAGATAATCAGATCATTCACTTACGGTAGTTCCATAGCCCCGCTTTTTATAAGCAAATACATTGTTTTACAACTTTGGGTGAGATACATGCCTTGTTTTACATTTGGACGCAAGTACTCTTTAAAACATGTTACGTGTTGCCTAAGTAGCTAAACCCACTATTGCCCACCCTCATGAACTGTCAATTGCTAGTTAGCGAGCGCGAATGTTATGAATAGATCTATTTGGGATTGACATCCCGTTGGGTGGATAGCCGCTCATCAGTTTCGGAGGGCCCGAAACAACGAACGTATACAAGTCAACAATTTGGATATGCGGGTTGAACCCATGCTACAGGTGCAACATTTAGTGCAGTAAATTTCAAACAAGATATGTCGAGCTACGGTGTCATGAACTTAGTGCAACTCGGTAAATTACTTTATAAATATTGTATGTGTTACATGTCTTACATGGAAATCTGTGTGGTACTACTTTTATACCATTTTACTAAAACCTTGAGATCACCAACTTTTATTTGACGTTTTAAAAGCATGGTTTTTCTCATTGGGTGGTGGGGGGGGGGGGGTCAATAAGGTACGAGAAACAAGATACATGGGTGGTCATCCATTTAGGAGTTCATACTATAGAAGGATTTAGGATGCATAACATTTTGAGAATATTTTGTTATGTCTTAAAATCTTACTTTTCATGGATGAACTATTTAATCTTCGCTATTGTAACAAACAAGTCTAATTTAATCACAATGTATCAATTTTAAACGACTCATATAGAGGTCGTTCTCTTATCTCGTGCTGTTGATCTATGATGTAACATTCCCCAACCCATATTCCGCTGCGACCCATTTTGGGGGTGTTACATCAGCAATCATCTTAGTGATTTTGGCAGCATATGTATTGACCCAGTTTCTGCCTAAGTGTATAGAGGGCTTCTTTCTTTACACCCTTTATCCTTACAATTCTTTTTAATTCTTCAACCCCTTCAGTGCTTACCGAGACTTCATTGACTAGAACCATGGTTGGGTTATTCCACCCCCAGTACTAGCTCCATCTCAGTCGGCACTTTTCCCTTATTCTCACTTTTACTCCTTTTATATGTCATATCTAAGGACTTCTACACTAACTAGTGAATTGTCCCTGGGTAGATCCCTCCGGTTTTGGCAGGATCATGGGAACGAGTACCTAACCATATCATCCTTATAACTTCGATAACAGTAAATACATGGTCGATCTTTTGGTACAGTTCTCCTTTCCATAAAACTAATTGAAAATTCAATTAAGGTACTTATGATATAAATATCAAAGCATTTAGTACCTCGATCGTTTTTTGATTTTTTCAGAAAAGCTCCCCCTCAAAATGTGCTTCGTATTTCTGAAATTGTTCGCGACGTTTGTGCGGAGTATATACAGTGAGTCCTTAATAATCACGATTATTATTAAACACCTATTTTAATCATCAATTTCTCTCCGTATAAAAATTTTAATCCCTTTTATATTTTGGATATCAATTGATTTAATATGTATAAACTTGGAGAAAAGTGTACATATTCTTAATCGTTGATAAGAAGCATATAACGCTCCCCTTTATCGTTGAGGATATAGTAATTATTCCTACAACTTAATCAGCAAAAGATTCACTACTTACTAATGTACAAGATTATATTATTCACAATAAGGAAAATAATGACCTTTTTATGTATCGACGAGTCATCATGTTTTCTGTTGCTCAGCATGAGTCAATATCTCTTATTCTTCTCCAACAAAGCTTCCAGACTTCGAAAGATCCAACCTGAATCTGTAGTCCTTTCTCGATCGCTGTGATGAAAGTCTTAGCCCTCCCGTCTTGTCATCTTCTGACCAATTCCCTAGTCTCCATGCCGTTATTGTACTCCGGATCAGACCAAGTCTTTAAAACCATGTGATCCAGCTTTTCCATGACTCTTGTCAACGTCCTATCACTAAACTTGTGATCTCTTCATCTCATCAACGTTTCTCTAACATTTCTGTCCTCTATAAAATGGCTCTTGCTTAGGGACAATCGTGATAATCCCTTCATTTGAAGATATATCAGTGCATCTCAATTATGATTTCGAGGTGAGCCTGTTTGATAGCTCTCAGATTCCGAGCGCAAGTCTTCCCACACGATGTCTGAGTTACCAGTTTTATTGATCCACATGCTGACTGCTGTGTGTAGATGGATCTTGTCCGATTTAGATAGATGGTTGAGTTTGTCTTGAATATTGAGTAGATACAGATCTTCAAAATCATTTGGATGAAGGTTTTTAAAATCCTTTTCCGAGATCGAATACTCTTTTAGTTAGCTCGGCAAGAATTTTATCTCTCTCCCAAGGTAGTTGTATCCGTATTTTTCAAAAGTCTTTGACTCGGAGTCACACGGAGAATTGCATCTGGATCTGACTGCATCACGATCTATGGTCTCACTGTGTTTGTTTGAATGTAAAATTCCTTCTCTAAACCACCAGTGTGTAATACCGTAAGCTGCACTGATGTCATAATCGCGTTTACTTTCAACCCACAAAGACGGAACTAATTCTTCTAGACAAAAGTCTAGGTAACGAGTGGCTTTGAGCTTGGATATGGATAAGGCAGTTTTTTGCTCTTTGTCACCTGTCAAAAGGTATTCCAGATCCTTATTAAAGAAGAATTATGGTTGAATAGTTACCTGACCTGGTGGACCTCCTAAGGGCAGCGGTTCATATATATTACGCCAAATTTGATGACCCTCAGGATTAACCAAATCAACCTTATTCGTCAGCAGCTTATGGCATTCATCCATCTGAAATTGAAGAAAGACGCTGTTCTTGTGAAAGGCTTTAACAAGGTTGAAAGTTGGACCTTCCAAATCAGCTTTGCAGAGCTTCTTCTTTCCTGTTCGTCTGCAGAACCATTTGATGAATGAACCTATATCATACGTCTTCCTTTGAAGCTTGTTCTCCGCGGGAACTTGATACGATGTGGCGTATGCATTTGCCCAGTTGTTCTCTGGTTCAGGGAAATCATTCGGGGGAATGGTCCATTCTGGTTCAGGTGTAGCTGGTCTTTCATCTTCTTGAATTGGGGTAAACCATGTAGCAGCCTTTACCTTGGGAATATGAGCGTTATCAGTGTCCTCCAGATCTGAGACATGCCCTTCATCTTGTTTTGAAACGTCATCTGAGGAATGTTCAAAATGTCCAGATTTGGGTTCAGAGCTGTGCATTGAAGAGTCAATAACAGCATCTCTTGTGTCAGTGATTTGCCAGCCAGTTGAGGTAAGAGTTGGATGTTGTTTGGATGCAGATGCATCAGAATCATGTGGTTTCTTCGAACTTTGCTCATCATCTTTAGGAGGAGGTTGAGCTGACCCAGAAGCACCTGAATCGTGTCTTCTCCTTTTTGTTGACTTACCCTGGTTTGATCCAGCTGAAGGGCCTTCATCATCATCATCGTCTTCATCTACTTCATCCATCATGCTTCCTTTTATGGACTTTAACCCATCCGATTAACCTCCTTATCCATGTCGTCCTGTCATCCTGCTATTAACGCTCGCTAAGACATGGTATAGATGGTATTGGGCAGGATTTCTGTTGCATGCCTGTTTCTTTTTGCATGTGTTAAAGAGAGCACTATTTAGATCAAATTCTTCAAGTGTAACTTTATCAGTTGACCTGATGGTATATGTTGACTCTTGTTCCTTCTCACCTTGTTCCCTTTTGATTCTGATAATCTCTTTCAGACTCTTTTTAGATTCTTGATTCTTGATAGACTCTGGGCCAGGCAGCACAGAGTATTTCTCAATTAAATCTGCAGTGTGTGTCGATCAAGAACCCTAATGGAGAGCAGCAAGTTTATTGTTCCTAGATACTTCTCAAATAATTGTAGGAACTTGGATTTAAGTTGAAGCCAAAGGACAGCAGCAAGAGTGATCATGCATTTTTACTCCAGACAAATCTTGCTCTATTATTTCCACTCTTAGCTGCAGGGCGATGGAATGGAGGATCTCTAGGAGAAGTTGTGTGATAAGATTAGATCCGTGTTTGATTGTGGAGGTGTGACCTGTGAAGACGGTTTAGGAGATGAGAAATCAATGACGGGAGCGATCACTGGAGGAGGTGACGTGAATAGTTTGATGACTTGGATCAGTATGTTGAATCACGACTCATCTAAAACTTTAGAATTTCTCGTGGTTCATCTTCGGTTGGTTTGTCATAAAAAAAAATGATCCCCAAAGTGATTAGTGCATCCTAGATTTCAATGGACGACATAGAACCAACATGACTTCTGGCTTTATCTACGATGACCATTCAACAGTTATGAGTTTTAGGTTTTCATGAACCTTTGGTTAAGCTGTAGCGAGTAATTCTTCATCCATGTGCTCAGGGTTTGGTCCAGCAAGAGACACATGTACTTTTTACAGAGTACTATCCAGTCTGGCCTCTGTATAGCACGGGTCTGTCCAGCCAGAGCCTCATGTGCTTTTTCCAAGGTCTGATCCAGCCTTGTCTCTTTACTATAGATATCCCTACTCCTGTTTGTCACTATGCCGAAGCTACTTCACCTTGTTCTTTGTCACTCTTTAGGGCACGGCTTCTTGTTTCAACTTTATGTTTGATTCTGAATCATGTTGTTGATGAGAGATTCATGGACCACTTTCCACTGATTGTATCTTCTCAGGTGAAAGAGGGTCCATTAGTCGAATCATGAGGTGCTTGATCACGCCGTAACAAGGATAAGACTATTCCGTAGTCATTTCTTCTTTGACAGACATATCACGGACTGAGCTACGTATTCTTCCGTTACAATAGCCTTGCCCTTGCCCACTACTTCATGGAGTTTGGGAGTTATTATCAGATACTGGGATCCCGATCGCTACTCCTCCACCAGGTGCCTGACCTTGTGGCAGAAAGGAAGGATCCAAGCTAAGCTTAATTGCTCGTTCTATGTCAGCATCAGCACCTTCACCTTCTTCCTTTTCTTGATGCGCATCCAAACTCATCTTCTTGGCCAGTTCGAGAGCAGGATCATCACTTTCTCCTTGAGGAACAGATTCTTGTTGAGCTTCATCATCTTCATCAACAAGTTGGAAAAGAAGGTTTTCCTTTTCTAACTTTTCCGTGGAACTAACGCTAGAATGTTTCTTCGCGGATAAATTAGGTTGTTTGTGATGAAGAGGCTTGGTGTTTTGACAGAGATAGTATTCTGGGCTTCTTGGGTGGAGTACGCTTTGTGCAGGTTCAGGTTTGCTGCTTGCACTATCCTTGGTGTTTTCTTCGTAAATTCTAGCACCTTTCCAGTAAACTTTGGGATATACGAAGATGTTGAATGGTTTTTGAGTATAATTGTTAGAATCGCCATTCCAACACTCATATGTTTCACCTTTCCGAGATAAACTTAGAGAATTACCTATCAGAAAGTCATCCCTGGAAGATGACGAAGGAGACACGGTCTTGTATGTACATCACTATTGGTGCGCCTCAGAATAGTAGATAATCAGCTTAGTAGAACCGCCCGTAAGGAATGAGAGAGGAACTGCTTTCTTCTTAAGGTGTTTCAGACTGGCATTATGGACTTGCCTTGATGTGAGAAGAATGTCCTTATATCCCTTGAGTAAAACACTTCCCATAACAGTTCTGCATGATCAACATTTGTTTGAGTGACGATGCCCCACAACATTTGTAGCACTAGGTGTCTTGGTTTGTCACTACCAGATGTCTTTCCGGTTAAGCACTGGTTAATCAGTGTTAGAATTGCTCTCCATGGCTGATATACATAATTCACACATATATTAGACAAATTCTATAGGTTCAGGGTACCCCACCTGATTACAAAATCAAATCACCATGTCACCAGTCCGGAGGTTGAACTCAAATGGGAGAGCTGGTGTGACAGAGTAATATCTAAGGCCTTTCTAGAGAATATCAACACTTATATTGAACGCATTGGTCATCAACTTGACAGCAATAACCCCAGTCTCCTCTCAAACTTCATGAGTTCCAGAACTGCTAAATGTAGACGGGCATGAAAGGTGGAGGAGGGGGGGGGGAGGGGGGGGGGGGGGTGTGGGGGTGAAGAGGAAAAGGGGGGGAGAGGGGGGGATAGGGGGGGTGGAAAAGGGGGGTGGAAAGGGAAAAGGGGGGAGAGGGGAAGAGGAGGGTGGGAGGGGGAGAAGAAGGGGAGGTGGGAAGGAGATGGGGGGGAGGGGGGGGGAGAAGGGAGGGGGGGGGGGGGGGGGGGGGGGGGGGTGGGGGGGGAGGGGGGGGGGGGGAAACGAAAAAAAGAGAAGGGGGTGAGGGGGAAGGGGGGAAGGGGGGAAGGGGGGGAAAAGAGGCGGAAAGGAACACTAGCATAGGCAGATAACGCTCAAAAGAAGTTTGGTGTTACACCTCCCAAGAATCCACAAATATCTGAAAGATGGGGTTCTTCTGTATCTTTTGAGCATAAAAAAGAAGATTGCTTTTCCCGATTTGTAACCATTGAGACCGAGGTACAATCTGCTCATCTGTTCTTGTTGGTACTTGAGCGGGAATATTTTGCTCTGCCATCGTATTCCTGCATAAGAGTAATTAACAAAGGAAACATGCATGGCAGAGAAACGATGTTAGAGAGGAAGGTTGACATTGACATGACATGCCTCGACTGATTAAGGTAGATACATCCAGTATATTGATGAAAAATGCAACGAGCTTTAGCCACTGAGTTACAGAATTGGTCAATAGATACTATAACATGTTATCTAAACCCAGAAAGGTAATAGATAATGTAATTGGGTCAATGAGAGGGACATTAAGATTATCGGCTTAATGGGCCAAATTTAATGAAAATTAGCCCAAACCGCCGTGAAGCAGAATACCAACCCGTCGTGAGGTGGTTTGAGCAACCGCCAGGGGAGGAAAGGCACCAACCCGCCATGATTATTAAAATAATATTGACCAAACCGCCGCCATATTTGAAAATTTTGAAATGGCGGTTGGCGTATTTTAATATTATTAAAATAATTCACTAAACCGCCGCGAGGCAGCGGTTTACCTGTACAAATAAAATATTAAAAAAATATAACGCAACCCGTCGAGAAACCATCCGCTGTGAAGCAACCCGCCGCCGTTAAATAAAAGCAAAACAGGGGGTTGAATATTTTACTAAATATAATAAATTCAACCAAACCGCCGTTGAGAGGCGGTTTCCCTGAAGACATTAAAATAATAAAAATAAACAAACCGCCACCTAGCAAAACAGGCAACCCGCCGTTTAGAATCACTTAAACAAAATCAGATTTCATTCACTTTGGGAATTCTTAACACATCCTAACGCAATCCTAAGCTATCCTATGCATTAGATACACTTAACCAAACACTAGAAGACATTTCGATCAAAAAATGAGGTCAAGATTAAAGCATAGACACACAGATGTTTGCCAAATGAGATAAACCAATATATCAATAGCGATCACGCTTCCCATTTCGCATCTGATCCTCCTCCATCAATTGCAATATTTCAAACAACTTTTAATTTTCGAACCCTAAATAGAAATCTAACTATTCCCTCCTTTTAAATGTGTTTAAATTCGATACCTTGAATATATATATTACATTTAACATGCATAAACACGATTGATGATTACCTTGACGAAGAAAAACACATGAAAACAAAGATAGGAAAATGGTTCTTGCGTTGAGTTGCGTACGAGAGATGTATGATTTTGTGTTTGACATATTTTGAAAGGTTGGACCAAGGCAACCCTCACCTCCTTTATACTATAACTTGCAAGATATTGGCAGATTCAGTCCCTGTGGTTTCTATCTTCATTTATTTTCATGTTTAAGTCTTTCCAAGGTTTACTAAAGTTTGACTCTTTCAGATTTAATCCCTATTTGATTAAAAACTAAGAGACATGTAGCAATTTGCATTAATGTCCCCTAAGCATTATAACCATAACATTTTTGGCCCTATGAGTTTAAAATTAATTAACATCCCCGTCAAACACTAACCTATTAGAATACACAAGCTTTATCTAAACATATTTTTTAACTAGGTGGTTCTTTACTGACAAAATTTCAACACTCCTAAAAGAGCCATGGAAGATCCTCCCAATCACTTCTAATAGAAACCAGTGTGATGAGGTAAATTTTCAACTTCTCAAATTCACTCTCCCTCTCAAACAATGACCCGTTTTCTATTGAAAGAGTTTTGCAGTCGTTGATTGAGATGTAAAATTTACGCGCACACCCATAATGTATGGATTTTAAGTAATCCATGCCCCGACAGCGACCCGGGTTGCAATCTGAATACTTGCACACCATTTAGTAATTTCCAAATGACTTTAAAATATTACAAGCCTCCTTTTTTTTAGCTTAGTACTAAGATACACGAAGTGCACTTCGTTTACTCATACTTCTCCTCTTGAAGTGCGTCGTAAAGTTTAGGGGTCAAACACTTCATGCCCAGGCATGGAAGAGAAATTACGAACTGTGCTCTTGAATGCTTTGTGAGAATGTCTGCAAGATTGATAGTTGTTTCCACGAAGTATAGTCAACCACTCTATTTCCACTTCCTCTCAGAGTGAAAGAGTACGTATGTCGATGCTTTGATCGTGAGTGATGGACATTGTTAAAGCAAAGAGCCATTGCGCTTTTGTTATTTACATTACGAGGTGAATTTTATTCTCCGTAGCTTTGAGTTGTGATCGCATCAAAAGGATTTGAGTACACATCCAGACATTGCAATGTAATTCAACCTTGTTGTAGATATTCAGTGGCTTCTTTGCTTCTTTGATGACCAGCTAACAAATCTATCTCCAAAGAGAACTAAGCTCTTCCCGATATACTCTTCTTGATTCTTTACATCCCGCATGATCTGCATCTCATAAGCTTGTTAGTGTCATGGCGTTGTCTTTCGAATAACAAAGACCCATGTTTAATGGTTCCTTTCAATATCGAAAGACACTTTATGTGATACTTTCAAAGTGGCTTTTTGGTAGGCTTAGCCTGATATCTTGCTACACATCACCAGTGGAAATACAAGGTCTGGGTCTACTGGCTGTAAGGTATATTAGGGAGCCAACCATTCCTCTAAATCGAGTTTTGTCAACTGGAATCCCCATGAGATCCTCGTCTAGTTTCAATCGATCCATCATTGGTGTATCGACAGGGTCAGAGAGATCCATTCCATATTTCTTTAAGTTTTCGAGAGCATATATTTCTTGGTTAATAAAGATGCCTCTAGGACTTTGAGAAACTTGTAGTCCTAAGAAAAATGACATTTGTCCCATCATTGACATCTGAAATTTAGAGCTCATTTCTTTGGAAAATATGTGACACGCATTATGATCTGTTGAGGCAAAAATGATGTCATCTACGTATATTTGAACAAGTAGAATATGTTTGCCTGATTTGCGTGTGAATAACGTTGGATCCACGGCACCCTTGAAGAAATTGTTGGCCAACAGGAACTTTGAGAGTGTGTCATACCACGCCCTTGGTGCCTGCTTTAGCCCATAAAGAGCCTTCTTCAGACGATAGACGTGAGTAGGATTATCCTGGTCTTCAAATCCTTCAGGCTGACTGACAAAGACTTCTTCTTGAAGATCACCATTCAGAAAAGCAGTTTTGACATCCATTTGATAGATGATCATATTCTTGGTTGCGGCATTGGCAATGAAGATTCTGATGGCCTCTATTCGTGCAACTGGAGCAAACGATTCTTCAAAATCAATGCCTTCCTCCTGACGATATCCCTTTGCAACTAACCGAGCTTTGTTTTTCAGTACATCACCATATTCATCAAGCTTCACTTTGTAGATCCACTTGAGAGCGATAACCATAACATAGATTGGGCGAGGTACTAATTCCCATACTTCAAGACGATCAAATTCGTGAATTTCATCTTGCATGGCTTGAAACCAGCAGTCTTCTATCACGGCCATTTTGAAGTTCTTGGGTTCGACTTTGGACAGTTCCGTATGGAAACAGCACCACAAAGCATCGGATGCTAACTGTTTTCTGGTAGATACAGGACGAGAGGGATTGCCAACGATGTTATCAAGAGGATGATCTTTGGTCCATCTTCTGAGATGATCTGGTGGTTGATTAACTTGGTTGGGTTCCGCTGAATTAACATTCCCAGATGATGACTGTGCCGAACCTGGTTCTCCAGTAACAGGGTTAAATGAAGGATGTAGAACATCGTGAGTGATTGGGGAGTCTTCGAGAGTGGGTTCTTCTGCAATTCCTTGATGTCGGACTGGATGATGCATATCGGATGTTGACGATGAAGCACTTGTAGATGGTGCGTCTTGAGCAATTGTTGTAGACAAAGATGTACCAGGTGGAACAATTTGAGCGTTAACTGCAGTAGCAGAAGGTACTGGTTCATTGACTCGAGATTGTTCTAAGTATTCATCAAACATTGGTTGAAATAACATCTCCAGCTCTTTATCGGTTGGAGCGAGCCCTGATTTGAGTTGTCCAGGGGTCATAATGATAGGCTCGGGTCCTGAACTCATGCGTACATGAGCCATTGTCTGATGCATCTCATCGAATGTGACGTGAATTGTTTCCATTAATCGACGAGTTCTCTTGTTGTAGATTCTATAGCCCTTCCTGCTAGGAGCATACCCAACGAAAATCCCAATGTCAGCTTTGGCTTGAAATTTTCCTAGATCTTCGCTATCATTTGTAGGATAGCACAGAGCACCAAATACTCGGAGAAATGTAAGATCAGGCTTCTTATCATGTACAAGCTCATAAGGGGTTTTGTTGTGACGAGTATGAATTAGGGATCGGTTCTGGGTGTAACAAGCAGTAGCTACAGCTTCTGCCCATAGAAACATCGGTGCTTTTGAGAATATCAGCATTGTACGTGCTGCTTCCACAAGTGTACGATTTCGTCTTTCGACAACGCCGTTTTGTTGAGGAGTTCTCGGAACAGACTTTTGATGAAATATGCCTACACCTTCATAGTATTTAGACATAACTTGGTTGACGAATTCCATTCCATTATCTGTTCGGATGTATCTGACTATTTTGTTGAGACCAACCTGTATTTGCTTAAGAAAGTTGATGACAAACTCTGGAGTTTCATCCTTTGATCTCAAAAACTTTACCCATGTGAATCTTGAATAGTCATCCATGATGACTAAAATGTATTTCTTCCCATTAAACTTGACTCTCATTGGAACGCACACATATCCATTCGAAGGTATGAAGAACTTCCAAATTTGTGTTTTCAGAGATGGTCTGTAGGGGAAGAACTTCTTGCTTTTTTTCCAAGTTGACAGCTGAAGCAAAGATGATCTTTTCAAACTTCAATCACATAGGTAGACCTCTAACCAGATCTTTCAAAAGCAAGATCATTTATTGTGCCGAAGTTTAAATGGTTTTAGAACACGATTCACAACCATGATTTTGGACTTGATGCTTTGGACAACAAAGCAGATCGGAGAAGATTCATCATCTCATCAATCGAGAATCCATGTACAAATTGTGCTACGCCACCTTTAAGTAGTCTGTAGCCATTAATATCACAACAAAGCAAGTATGCTTTCAGACGGCAACTTCAAGATCATAATCACAAAATTGCCCTACCAGATAATAGATTATTGTCCAAGTCCCTCCCACGTAGTATGACCTTGGAGATCACACTGTCACCAATAACATAATCTCCATAACCCATGATAGCTCTAAGTGATCATTCCTGAATCTGACTGACCCGTTGAACTTACCACAAAAGTCGTTGAGCTTTGACGATTCTCATCATATGTTTTGAGCAGCCTGAGCTCCAGAATACCAAAGGATGACTGTACACCTGTGCAATTGAAAACAACGAGTGTGCGAGTATTGGAATTTCAGTTCCCCAATTTATTGTTGGTTCCTGGTGGTTTTTACAGTTATGATAGCACATTGCACAAACAGCATATTTAAAGGCAAAAAAAAAAAAAAAAAACAATTCGCCTAAGCAAATTCTTTCCTATGGTCTCCTTTGATAACCACAATTAAAGTTTTCCAAAGGCGACTTTCTTCTGTGATCTCCATTTGAATAACCAACATTAGCTAAAGAGTTTTCCCGTGCTTTCCAAACTCTTCTGGTCTTGTTCAAACTGTAATCAGACAGTTTGCCTTTTGGTTTCCAGATCTGCTTGGTCTTGTTTAAACTGTTATCAGACAGTTTGCCTTTTGGTTTCCAGATCTGCTTCTCTTTATTCAAGACAATTTTAACAGTGGGGGTAGCATTCACAGAATTCAAGATATTAACAACACACATTTCATGACTTGCAGAGTTTAAACATTTGTTACAAGTTTTGCACACAGATTCAGAATTCAAATTAATTACAACACGCTTAGAGCTAATGCTAGAATCAACCCGATTCACTTTTGTCCATACTGACTTATTTGTCCTAGGGTGGTCTTCTACTTTCTTCTTATTCTCAGTCTTAGCAGGCAGGATCCTATTTTTCTTTGTATTGCTTCTAGGCTTTGATCCGCTTGCTTCAGTGGAAGTGTTTACTCCTGTAGAATGAATCACATGGACATTAGTCTGTTGAACTTTCTGGTGCACTTCGTGTTTCTGTGTGTTTCTAGATGAAGTTCCTGGTTTATCACTGAAAGTAACTTCTATTTTTCCTAGTAACAGGGGTAGAGGGAGCCTTGTTATCTCTTTCATTGAAACTTTTTGGGCAAGTGCCAATCACATATTCTAACAATTCCTGAGATAGCTTAGTGTATTGGCAAGCATAGTTAAGTGCATTATCCAGTGGTTTAACTACTCTAGCTTCCTCTACAATCTCCCTAACTGTTTCTACACTCTCCTTAAGATGGCTGATATAGTTTAAATGAGCACTCCTATTGTTCTTAAGGGGATGAGGGATGGGTTTAACGTCAATGGCATACATGCCAGGAGCAAGAACTTTTGGTTTGACATAGTCACTAGTGAAACAAGACTCTTTGCTTCGCAATTGAGCTTTTAGACTCTCAATGTAGATGTCTTTTCACTTGTGTGAGCACGCGTAATCTTAATTGAGTCATACAATTCCTTGTAATGTTGTTTGACCTTTTCTAGTTCTACTCTAACGCAATCATTTTGTTCAATAAGAGCAGTGACATCTTTAGCATTATAAGGCTCACAACTTCCTTCATTCACATTAGCGACTAGATCTTTCAAGTGTCTAATCACGTTGTCTTTTTCTTGAATCTGATGTTCGAGATTCTTGATCTTAAAGAATGAGTTAAAATCAGGAGCTTCCTGCACTGTGTGTGATTTGTTATTATCAAAACTTTCTTGAAGATGTTGATACTTTAATTGCAAATTTAGGCATTCCCCTTCAAGTTTTGAAATATGTTTTGACTCATCATGAACTTTAGACATGTCAGCTTCAAGATCTAGACAACGTGATTTTTCCACATCATACAGCAGTTGAGTCGACAAACAATTAACAATCAGATTCTCATTTTCAATGAGAAGGTTTTTCTTTTCAATTTCAGCACATTGCTTGTCTACAGTATTCTTGTCCACTTCGTTATTCATTTGATCAAAAATTTCTTCCATTTCTTTAACTTCTTTAAAGAGGGCTGTTTGAACTCCAACAAAGTGTTCTTTAAGAGTTTTGAAAAATGGAATAACTTCAGTGAGGTAACATCTTTTTGTTTGCTCAAAACCTCTTTCCCCCTCTGTAAATTCCTTAACAATATTTTATAGTCCCCCCCCTGTAAATTTCCTGCCCCTTAATGGAAAAAAAACCTATGTAATTTTTCCCGATATTGTTCCCCACCAATTTTTTTTTAAAGGCCTAACAATAAACCCCAACGAAAAATATCCCAATGTCAAGCTTTTGCCTGAAAATTTTTTTCCCAAGATCCTTCGCTTATCATTATTGGTAGGATAGCAACAGAGCCACCAAAATACTCCGTAGGGAAATTTAAGATTCGGGCTTTCTTCCATCCATGTTAAACAAGCCTCCAAACATAAGGGGTTTTTGTTTTTTTTACTAGTATAATGAATTTAGAAGATCATTTTTTTTTGGTGTAAACAAAGCATAAAAGCTACAGCCTTTTTTTCCTTTGCCCCCCACAAAAACTTAGTGGATTTTTTGGAGAAATCATTCATGTACGTGGCTTTTGCTTCACAAGTGGTTACGATTTTTTTTATCCCTTTTTCCGACAATAGGCCCCGTTTTTTGTTTATGATAGTTTTTTTTTTTCTCTAAAAAAAGACTTTTGGATGGAAAATTTTATGCTTAAACACCCTTCCAATAGAAAAATCAAGAACATAACTTTTGTTTTTTTTGAATGAATTTCACTAGTTTCCAATTAATCCTGTGCGATGAAAATCCCTGACCTGTTATTTTGTTTTTAGGACCCAACCTGTATTTGCTTAAGAAGTTTGATGAACAAAACTCCTGGAGTTTTTTTTTTTTTTCAACTTTTTGACTCAAAAAACTTTTTAACCCATGTAAATTCTTGAATAGTCCCCCCCCAACCCCCGATTGAACTCAAATTGTATTTCTTCCCTTTAATACTCCTGGACCCATTCTTCATTGGCCCACACAGATCCATAGAAGGGGGGGTTATGGAAGAAACTTCCCCCCATAATGTTTATATTTTCAGATTTTTTTTTTTTGGCTTTGTGGGAGAACCCTTACCCTTGCCCTTTTATTCCCCAAGTTTTTTTTTGAATAAGGCCTGAGCAAAGAATGAATTCCAATTTTTTTCAAACTTCCCCATCTTGTAAGAACCTTCCCCCTAACCAAAAAAGTCCCTTTTTTTCAGCAGGAAACCCCATTATTTTGTGCCGAAGTTAAAATGGTTTTTTAACAACGACGATTGCCCCCAAACAAAACCAATGAAGTTTGGACCGTTAAGAAAGCTTTTGGAAAACAGCAAGGCCATATTTGGAGAAAACTTTCCACATTTTTATCAATCGATTATTTTGTACAAATTGGTGGCTACAACTGCCTTTTAAGTAATGTCCCTGCACCATTAATTAACACGAAAAAACAAAGCAAGTAATGCCCCCTTTTCCTGAAAGCAAAAAAACCTTTTTAAGAAAAAATTCAGAAAATCACAAAATTGCCCCTACCAGAGAAATAGAATTTGTTTGTTCCAAGTGCCCCCACCTCCACGTAGTTTATAACTCCTTGAGATTTCAAACTGTCCACCCAATAACAAAATAATCCCCCACCATATCCCATTGAAGGCTTTTGAAGTGAATTCCCATTCCCAAAATCTGACTGTAAAAACCGATGAAAACTTTTTCCAACAAAATAAATTCAATGGAGTTTTGAACCGATTTACCCCCACAATAATTTTTTTGAAAACAGCGTTGAGTCCCCATAATACCAAAGGGAAGACCTGTACGGAACCCCTGCATTTTGAAAAAACCAGTCGAGTTTTTTTGAGAGTTTTGGAATTTATTCCGTTTCCCCTAATTTTTTTTTGTTAGGGACCCAGGTTTGGTTTTAAGCAAGATTAAATAGTGAAAGAAACATACACCAGAAAGCTTATAGTTTAAAAAAAGGGGCCCAAACCTTTTCTCCCTAAGGCAAAATTTCCCCCTAATCCTTGTGGTCCCCCCTCCCCCATTGATAAACCACAATCAAAGTTTTTCCCTACGGAATTAATTTTTCTTTTTTTTCCATGGGGTCCCCCCCCATTTTTGACAAATAACCCAATAATTCCTGCAAAAAAGTATAATTTTAATTTTTTTTTTTTTTCCCGTTGCTTTTTCCAAAACCCCCCATTGGTCCCCCCCCACTTCGTTTTTCAACCTTGTTTTTTTGTATCATTTCAGCTTGCCCCTTTTTTGGTTTTTTCCCTACAAAATATGCTTTCCCTTTTAATCAAGACAAAACGTTATTTTAAAACCAGTTGGGGGCGCCATTTAACTTAACAAAAAAAATTAAAACAAACCCACACATTTTTCCATGAATTTCCAAGTTTTTTTTTTTTTTATTAAGCCAATTTTGTCACACATTTTTTTTAATGGGCACCATAACCCCCCAAATTTTCCCGAATTAAAATTTACAACACCGCCCCCCTTAGAGCCCTAATTTTTGCTACAAATCAATCCGAAATTCCCCCTATTATGTCCCCATAAACTGAAACCCTTAATTTGATCCCCAAAGGTGAAAACTTTCTACTTTTTTTTCTCTCTTTTAAAATTCCCCCCCCTTCCCTCCCTTAGCAGGCGATGGATCCTAAAAATATTTTTTGTTTCCCCCTTTGGTGGGTTTGCATTTTTTTTCCCCTAGCCCCCCTTTGATCCGCTTGCTTACCCCAGTGGGAATCATTTTTAACCACCCCCCCACCTGTAGAAGGAAAATCCTACAGGAACCTTAATCCCCCCCCCCCCCCCCCCCCCCCCCCCCCCTGTTTTGAAACATATCCCTGGTGTGTTTTTTGCTAGATGGGAAAGTTTCCCTGGTTTAATCCAACTAAAAAAGTAAACCTTTTTTTCCCCTTTTTTCTCCTATTATACAGGGATGAGGGAAGCCCTGTTGTATCCCTCTTTCAATAGAAAACTATTATGGGCAATGGCCCAATCACAAATAATTCCTAAAATACTTTCCCTTGAAGATAAGCTTAAATTGTGTAAATTATGGCAATTGGTAGTTTATAAAGTGCATTTTAAATCCAATGGTTTTTTTTTTTTTTTTAGCAAACACTCCCAGCTTTTCCCTCCTACCCAATTCTTCCCAACTTGTTTATATTTTTTTTCCCTACATCTCTTAATAATGGCCTGCTTAATAGGTTTAAATTGAACACTCCTATTGTTTTTCCCTTAAGGGGATGAAGGGATTTGAGGGTTTTTTTACAACGTCAATGGGCAAAATACATTGGGCCCCCGCGCAATTTACTTTTTTTTTGTTTTGACCAGAGTCCACTAATTAAAACCAAGACCCCTCCCCCTTTTTTGCTTATTCCCTCAAATTGAGCCCCCCTTCTTAGACCCCTCCTTCAATTTTCCATTTAAAACAAGGTTAAAGATATCTTTTGCCAAACTCGTGCTGAGTACGCCGTAAAATTCTTAATTTGAGTCCATAAACAATTTCCCCCCTTGGTAATTGTTTTTTTTTTGTTATTTTTGGCCCTTGTTTTTCTAGTATTTTTTCTAATTTTCCCTAACGCCATCATTTTTTTGTTTTTCCAATAAGAGCCAGTGGAACACCCCAATTAGCATTAGAAGGGCCCTCAACAACTTTCTGTTTCCCCCATTCATAATTAAGCGACTAGAAACCTTTTCAAAGTTCCACCTCTAATCACGTTGTTTTTTCCCCCCCCCTTTTTTCCTTGAAATTCTGAAAGTGTTTTTCCAAGATTCCTGATCAATTAAAAAGAAAATGAGTTAAAAATCAAAGAGCTTCCCCCCTGTCAACCATTGTGTGGAATTTTTATTATCATAACTTCTTCCCCCCCTTAAGACGTTTTTTGAATTCACTTTTAAATTGCAAATTTTAGTAATACCTTTTTCAAATTTTTTTGGAACATAATTGTTTTTTTTGAACCCTCCATTATGAAAACTTTTTAAAAAAAGACATGGTCAAAGCTATCAGGAACTAGCAAAAGTGAATTTTTTTGCAAAACATCAAATACAGCAAGTTTGAGTCCCCCCCGACAAAACAATTATAGCCAATCAATTCCTCAATTTTTCAATGAGAAGTTTTGATTAATTTTTCTTTTTAACAAATTTTTATATCACATTGCCTTTTGTCCTACAGTATTACTTGTCCGAACTTTCGTTAATTCATTTGATCAAAAAATTTGCCTTCCCATTCCCCTTTAACTTTCCCCCTATAAAAGAGGCTGTTTGAACTCCAACAAGTGGTTTTTTCTCTTAAAGAATGTTTTGAAAAAATAATAACTTTTCCAATCAGGTTTAAACATCTTTTTTTTGTTTGCTCAAAACCTCTTTTCCCCTCTGTAAACACCTGTTGGGGTGGGATTTCCCCACCTAGTTTTTTGCAAGTTTTATGTCAAATTTTTTTTCCCGTAAAAAAGTTTATTTTTTGGATGTGAGTAAAAACATTAAAGAATAAAATCTTCCACTTGAACTTTTTTTAAAGTTTTGGAAGAAATTCCTGAAAGACAAGCTTTTTGAAACATGGTATTGTGGAATACACGACAAATGCCTGAAAAATTTTTGGTATTTCAGAACTGAGGTCCCACCTTCCCAGCCCTTTTTCCCTATTATTATCATCTATGGACCAAAAATAATCTGTTCTGGGGTTCCCAGAATTTCCCTTTGGGAGCCAAAAGGTTGCAAATAAGGTTTTATTCTCTTTTTTAGTAATCGGGGGGGGGTGGTGGGGCAATTCCTAGAACCTTTTTATTTTTTTCCCAACCACAAAAAGGCTTTTTGCAAATTTTCCCCAACATCCATTTCCCTTTTTTTTTTTTTTTTTTCCCCTATTATTCCTTTTCAGCCTTATTTTCACGCGTAATCCCTTTCTTGAGTCCAATGTAAAATAACAGTGGGGTGGGGTTAAAGATTATTGGTAAGTGACAAGTACATGATAACCCCAAATAATTATACAAGCAGAACTGAGTTTGGCCTTTTGCAACAGTGAGAAACATAAGGGATTTTTTTATTTGGTAGCCCCTATTGCCAACCTTGGGTGGCCTTTTCACCCATAAAAATAAATTTGGTTTTTACAACAACATTTAAACTTGTTTTTTTTTTGAACAAAGTGATCCAGTTTGGAAAATCCTTATCTTGTTCAAAATCCCTATCTTTTTTAGCATTTTTTAAATGTCCCCAAAAAACGAGTGTTCAGGAATAAATTTTGGGTTCCCCCCCCTTCTTTTTTTTTGGTTTAAAAATCCTTTTTTTTTCAAAAAGTGATTTTTATTTTTTTACTTCCCATTTCTTGTCCCCTTTTTGGAACTTATAATGGGTCACGGTAAAAAAAAAAAAAGAAACTAAGGATAAAATTTTATGCTATGAAATTGAAGTTTCCCAGATGTTTTAAAGAAGTTTTCCTTTTCCTAATTTTTCCCCGTCTAGTTTTTTAATTTATTTCTCCCCATTATTGGTTTTGATCCAATTTTTTTTTTCGTTTTTTTATTCCTTCCACAAGTTAATTCCCAAATTATTTAGGCCCCCCGTTGTTTTTTTTTTTCAACTCCCCCCCCGAAACCAGTTTTTTTCCCCTTATTATCTCAAACAAGTTTCCCAAAAAAGGTCACTGATCCATAACATACCATGTCCTGGCCCTTTATTTTTGATATAATCTACAATCTATTTTGTACAACCCTGTTTCCATGCATGTTCCCCAATCCGAGAAATGAGAAAATCCAAATGCTCAATTTTTGTACAAGAAGAAATACATTAACATATTGTAAACAAACATATTCTTAATTTGTCCCCCCTTTTTCCCACATACTTTGAGCACACGAATAATAAGTAACTAATCACTTCGTAAAGTCAGCAACAGAGTACCAACCCAAACGTAGTTTTTGTGTTTTTTGTACATCGCTATTTTTTGCCCAATCTTCGTGTAACTTTTCCCTGGATACTCCATCAAATATGAATCCCTATACAAAAGGTTATCAAATGAACCTTTTTGTACCTCAAACTTAGTAATTCCGAGTCATAAATATAAACCCGAAACTTTCATCCGAGATTGGAAAAAATCCTTTTCAGATTGTGGAGAATTTTTTGGCCATGAACATGGTCCCCCTGTGTTTAAAATGGAACCCCTCAAGCAAACCATAAAAGTCCGAATGCTCCAACATTCATCCAACTTCAAAAAACATGGTCCCCCCACACATTTTGAGTGCCAAATCAATTTCTTCCAGATGGAAATCCATCCCACATCATCAAAAAAATCCAAAGTTGTTAACCTTGTATTTATTTTTCTCCCTGCCAAGAAACCCCAATGAACTGTTTTTCCCTTCAATCCCCAGTAAAACTGTTAAAGCCAAATTCTCCCCCTGGCTTTGGCAAAAAAATTTAGTAAGCAAAAATCCTTTGTTCCCCCCCTTTGAAAGTTAAATTCCTGAAAATCTTGAAAGTCGCTTATGGCCTTGGGGAACATCTCATAGCCTATTTTTGCCCTAAAGTTGCCCCCCCCCCACCCCCCCCTTACATTTGTAGCCCTACTTGATGGGGTTTTTTTTAGCTTTTAAACAGGAATTTAATAATCCCCTCCCCTTCCTGTCTGACTTCCACCTACATTCCCAGCTACACCATTTCCCCTCTTTTGCCAATTTTATTTTCTCCCTGAAAAAAGGGTCCTCCCCCCCTTCCTTTGATTATTTCCCCGCCAATTGTAAAAAAAAAATCTTCCCCACGACATCCCTGAAACCACAACTTTTTTCCCGTTTCCTTGAACCCCAATACTTTTTGTTTTTCCTTTGCCCCATTAGATGAACGTTTTTCCCCTAAGTTTTTGATTGTTTTTTTTGTATTTTTGAGGAAGATTGGTGATTTTTTTTGTAACAATAGAGTGAAGGAGGGCCAGTTGAGGTTTTGGAAATAAACATCCAATTATGTTTTTTTAATTTTTTTTTGTTTTTTTTTTTTTCTGTTTATGAAAGAACCCTGAAGTTGTCCCAAGTGAAAAGTTATCAAACAGGAAATGGTATTCCTTTTTTTGAGGAAATATGAGGAAGACCCCTTGAATTTTGGATTTTGTGGTTTTATGGATTTTGCTTTGCTTAAAAACTGAGCGTTTTTTTCGACCCACTAGTGCCAAAAGGAATTTTTTTTTATTTATTAATGAAAACCTGGTCCCCAATATAATTTCCCCTGTTCCTTCATTACCATTGCCCAACCTCATGTTGGCCCTTTTTTTCAAGGTAACATACAAAACCCCTGAATCAAAGTTTTTTGACTCTTTCAAAACCACCAGTTTAAAGGTTTTTTTTTGCCTGTCAGTTTTTTTAATTTATTATGGAGTATTAATGATTTCAATTTTTATCTATAAAATTACAAAATAAATTGAGATTAAATGCAATAATATATCTTATATAACCATCAACATGAATATGAAATATTGCGTCTTTGCATTTTTCAAAATGAAGAATGTAACCATCAACATGAATATAACAACTCACAAATTTTCTCTATGTAATTTCCATCTATTAAATTAGATGCAATCATTTTCACGAGAATATTTTTGCTTTATTCCACTCATTATGCAACGTAAATTGCATTTCAAAAGTAAACGTGCTCACGCAACCTACCAGTGCCAATTTCATCAACGTTTATGTCAAGTAAACGTTATAATATGTCAAGCAATATGTTTCAATCACCATTTTACTATACGTTATATATTTAACGACTTTCCATAACGTTATATCAAAACGGACTTTAAATGTTAACGTTTATATCAAAACCCTAATTATACGTAATGATTACATATATTCAAAAAGCTATTTCTATAAGCTCATATGTCACTTTTATAAACTTAGAAACTAATCCTAAAAGCTCTAACCCATCGGGTTAAGATTTTAAAACCAAACATACCCATTTTGGATTTTTAAGCTCATAAGCTCTTTTGATAAGCTATAAGCTCGTAAAACTTATTTATTTTAGCTTATAGTAATAAGCTATAACCTGCAAAATACTTTTTAGATTCAAAAATACCAAGATTATGGAATTTGGACTAAAAACGCAAAACATTTCATGCATAAGGGTATATATTATAACTTTTGAAACTTATTAAACTTTCGGGCCAAAAATGTAATTAACCTAAAGTTAAAACCACAAGGGCCTGTTTTGCCAACTTTCGAAGTTAAGGGTTGAATGTTTTAAAATTATATATAAAGGGTTAAATTTATAAATTTATATATACCAAGGGTATATATTGTCATTTTCATATTCTCAAGGGTATAAAATGTAATATTTTTATATTAATTATAAAAATATATTTAAATATTATAAGACTCGATTTTATTAAAGCCCGACACATTTGTCGTTATCATTCGTCGATCGAAACACTATAAAATAAATATGTTATATATTTAACATAATTTATCATCCACTAGCTTTTGAAGAAACTTAAAAGGATAAAATCCTATCATTTAAACTATAACGTATCACGTTACTAGGGAGTTTCATGTGAGGGGATTTCATTTGGGTAGACGTTTTGACGAGTTGCTGGATTTACGATTTAAAGTGTCCTAGCTCCTCAAACGTTTACTACATGACCTCTGGATTATGATAGCCCGAACAGTGATACGATATTTTCACAAGTTAACAAACCAAAAACCGTTAAACTTTATGAAGTAAAGTTTTGGAATATAATCAATCAAACTAAGACTTGACATATTACCCCAGGTTGCGTGACGAGGCTGTTTACTTCCATTTGAATTAAATTTCAAATCAATCAACTACCTTATCAAGGTGAGTTCATAGTCCCACCTTTACATGTTTTCTAAACTCCGTGGGGAGATACATGCTATAAACCATGAATACAAGTATTTTCAACTGTATGCTATCCTGATATATTATTGCCTAAGTTACCTCCATTTTCCATGAGGCATCCACAACATCTTTGGGTAGAGGCTCCCACCACATCTTTGGGTAGAGTCTCCCACAATATCTTTGGGTAGAGGTACCCATATGGAAACAATTTATAACAACTTAAATTATGGTTAATGTTTGGTTGCATGAGCTTAGGTGTTTTCCATGATAATTGTAAATGCATGTAATTATTACCATTACAATGACTTGTATTCAACTATTACATTTCAAACCTATGAATTTCACTCAACCTTTGTGTTGACCCTTTTAGCATGTTTATCTCAGGTATTTGAGCAACCTATGGCACGGAGTGGCATTGGACTTGAGGACGTCCAAACTTGTTATCATTCAAACTTTATGTTTTCATATAGATTTTGGGACCTCTGTTTTTGTAAAACTCTGATTATATTGAATGATAACTAAATTTTCTAAAACGTCTCTTTATGAGTCGTTTTCTATGATTGTGACTGTTGATTCATGAAGTAATACCCCAAAACTTAGCTTCCGCTGCTATATGTGAAAATGGGGGTGTTACAGATATACAACACCCACGTTGTATAAATACAAAATGAAAAACAGGAAATATTAGAACAAAAAACTCCCTTGGGATTTGCTATGTATGATCCTCCATGTAGAGTTTATTAGCAACTTTTTGTGTTGTGTAGCGAAAAGCATATGGATACCAACATGACTACAATACAAAGAATACCATAATATATACATACCACCACCTTCGTCAATTATGTTTAGTACTTCTCTGTTTTAAGATAAGAAAAATCACAACAATCGTATCTTGGTATAATCGTCGGTTAGAAAATAAAACAAAAAAGATAATTGTTACAGAAGGGTCGATACGTCGTATCCATTGAGTTTAATACGCCGTATTGAGTCCTGTTAGAAAAATAAACCAAATACGGGTCAGAGGTCAAATACGTTGTATTCGTAGTTATGAATACACCGTATTAACAAGTTTGACAATAACGTTCAAAGTATTAGAAAAAAAGTCCATGTTATTCAATACGCCGTATCCATGGGGTTGGATACGCCGTATCAAAATACTGTATAGACAGACTCTATACGAAAATTTAAAATTATATTCCGGGTTGTCTCCCGGCAAGCACTTTTGTTTACAAAAGAGTCTTTAAGTTAGACTTCCTTCAGCTTGTGTTCATTCTTATAAAACAACTTAGGGTCAAAGGGGGTGGCAAATGGCACATATAAATTTTTAAATTTCGTTAGCACATCCTCTTTTAAAAATTTCCAAATCATGATATTAATACTTAATTCGTTGATAAAAGTTTCAGTTGCGAAACATTTTCTAATAGTATCATGACTTGTTTCCCAAAGCATATTTGACACATGTGCATAAGTATCAACATTGGTACTTATCACATTATGTAATGGTTCGACATAAATATTCCTCGAAGACTACTTGATACCTATTTTACCTTCATCATCGTCCTTATCAATTTTAAATTACGAACATAAATCTATCATAATAAAAATAATCTTATATTCATACTCGAGACGTTTTCAAATATAGCACTGTATTTTCCATCATCGTATTCGGACAATGATGTTTCATTTTTCCAATTAACTTCGTCCACAGACTGAGAAATTAATGCATCATCATAAACTATAGCTGGGAATTTTGTTTCAAAAAAAGATGAGGTAGTCAATATCTCCAAAATAGTTTATCTTACCATACTTAGCAGTTTCTCAGTTATATACTTGATCCTTTCTAAGAGCTTTCTCAGTTTCATACTGAATATATTCTTCCATAGTCATATCTAGGTTGTCCATTTTATGAAAAAAAATTGCTAGGAACACAGATAAAATGGTCAAACAGATAGATAAAAATTACATAAAATAAATGATAAAACTGATGTTGTATCAGATAATCATATGCCGTATTCAGTAAACTGAATACGCCGTATTGATGTTTGATGTCAAATACGTTGTATAGAATTTTGAAAAGTGATACGCCGTATCCAAAGAGATGAATACGGCGTATTCAGTATTCGACCAGAAGAGAAACAACACCAATAAATAATGTAGAAAAAAAACAATCACACAAATATGCAAAATGATACAACTGCATAATAACAAACTAAAACATAAAACAATTAAAAACTAATATACAGATTAATTAACTAAATAGAACTAATCTAAAAACATAAAATCTAAACTAAAACACTAATAAACAAGTATTAAACAATTTCACTCCCTGACAACGATGCTAAAAATTTGATGTGTCGTTTAGTATAGGTAATTTATTTATCAAAATTTATTATTTATATATTGCCGACTTTACCTATTAAATAACACTAACTGGCAGTGTACCCGATCATTTGTAGATTCGTTGGTAAGTAGAGTGTCGATCACTAAGAGTGAGCGTTAATATTTAAGTCTATCAGTATTTTAGTTATCTAAGTTAAATCTAGTTAATATAATGTTAATTCTAATTAAACCTAAACTAAACCTAAACTAACGCAAAAAGGAGGGTTTTCAGCCTGAAAGACTAGCACGAGTTTTAGTTTAATCTAAGCTAAATGAGACAAAGGATACACACAAGCAGATAAACAAACGATAAAGAAGCGGTCAAGCACTAATGTAAAGAAAACGTATTAACCATGTTTAATATAAACATATATGTAGAATGGTATGTGATTGCTCAATTGTTTGTATTACTGTCCGATGGTGTTATATCATTCCTAAGCTTAGTGGGTCATATCCCTAAACACTAGGTTTGTTTTTCAATTAATCCTATCACAATTAACCAAACCTGCATAAAGCTTACACTGTTGATTATAATCTATCTAGGAGACGACATTGGTGAATATTGAAACCTAGCTCATCAAGCTTTAAATATAATTAAATTATTTTTATCATTTAATATTATTATTTATTCGTTATAAATTAATATTTTATATTAGTTTTCATAATATATAATAAATATTAATTTTATATTATTAATTATCATGATTATATATTAATATATTTAATAAATCTTAATTATATTCCACTTATGTCCAATCATTATATATTATAATATAATATGTAAAATATATATATATATATATATATATATATATATGTTCGTAGTCCACGGTCCGAGCACTTACCTAAGGAAAACAAAATGTTATGTGTATCCTAAGTCACCACTTAGTCTACCTATTCACTAAACTAAGGGAAGAACATGGGCATACATTTGTAGTCCTATAAATCCAGAGTCACATATATAAGTTGTACGTAGTATTTATCCTGAACTCTAGTTTACGCACGTAATCCTAGATCCAGTTGAATGACAAATAAAACATAATCGTATATTCATAAATCGCCACTGAATACGGCATATAGGAGCTTCTAGATACGATGTATTGGATGGAAATCATGCTTCTTCATAATGTTGACCAAATTATCTTATACGGCGTATCTGCTGATGTGGATACGGTGTATTCTTCAAAGTCAGGAAATGGTCTTGATCTTGTCTAAGTCTTGGGAAATAACGTATCCGTCTAGAATGATACATCGTATTCTTCAAATTTAGTAGACTTTCTTGATCTTCATCATTTATGCTCCAAAACATGTTCTTTTCTCCATTTTTCATCAAATGCTCGATAATAATTGAGATTTACACAATTAAGCGATTAAGTATCAAATTTTATAAAAAATAATACAACACGAGCATATAAATTGATAGATTATGCAATAAAGTACATTATTTGATGTCACCACAGTCCGTACGCAAATCTACGGATGTGATTATGGTGAATTTGACGTAATCCTGAACTTGAGATCTGCTAAGATGATAAAGCCTTTAGCTCATCAAGGAGGGGCACCCATGATCAACCTCAAGTGCGAAGAAACATTATATTGATAGATGAGGTTAAGATTAGAGATAGAAATAGTTTTATTAAGTGTGATTTATTATTAGAAGAACTTAACCCTTTGAGCACTACGTGGTTTTGGTATTTATATTGTATCTCCCTTTGTCGTTATCACCTACATCACTGGAGGACGGAACACGCATTTACTTGTTAAGGTAATAGCTTGCTTGTTGTCGTAACTATCTTGTCGAGCATAGTTGGTCTGAGACATTATTGGTGGTACGTTTGACTTAACTACGTCCTTTTGGGATCTGTGCCGTTCACGGAGTAACCAACTTCCTTACCCCTTAAGGGGAAGCTAGCTTGCAACTCTTCACTAGCGTATCTGTCATTTGCCTCTTTAGGTGAATACACATGATCCCTACTTAACATTAGATTGCATAGAAGAGTGCTCCGTAAGGCAGATACTAAACGAATTTTTGTACTCCGCTCCTAATATGGTCACAAGGGGAAGTATATATATATGGCGGTAGCCTTCCTTTACGTATATTCCTCATTCTGGGCGTCATTGACGCTTTCTATTAGGTAGAGATGATCTATAGGAGTCTTTTTCACAAGACCCCTTTACATTATCAAGTCCCCCACTCTACCTTTGATTGTAATTCCTTATGAAAATCTATCTAGACTTTTTGCCCTCAAACCGCCATTTTATACTGCATGCGTTCTCCGCAATACGTTCCACGCGTTCCATGTTGGGTAATTGTGCCGACTTCTTTTACTGTAAGATTCTTGACTAATGTGAAGGCGCCTTATCCGACCGTTAGTTGTCCTTCAATCTTGTCCATACGTTTTGGCCCTCTAATCTTGGTCGTTCATTGGGAATCAAATCGTTTATCATTTCCTGAACCCCTAGATGTGCCGTTTTAATTCCCGTGCACTACTTATATAAAGGCTTTACCCCTTTCACTTTTCTTTTTACTATTAATTTTCGCTAAATTAACATAAAAAAAAAAACGCCATAGTCTCCCTATCTCTACCAACTTCATGCTTTCTCGACTTCTTTTCGTGATTCAAGGTACGTTAATCTTATTTTAAGGACACTTAGTGTTGGGATGTGTTCATGTCATTCGGATATCTATTTGACTAGGAATATGTGAGCCTACGAGGGATCACACATAATATACATTTAGATTCATTCTATTAGTAGGTTTATAATTATATAGGTGTATATTTATTATATATGTATTTAATATATAATCCAACGGTAGAATACTAAATGGTTATTCCATATGCTTCCTTATCCTTCCTGAGGATTGAGATTAAGCTTATAAAGAGGCAGGAAGAGCTGACTGAATTCTAAGTTCTTTAGGGATTTTGTTCATTCTTTTATATCTCTTCCCCAGAGATATCATTAACTTAACAACAATCTTGTTATTTTTATTTTCAATGATAGGACCCAATGCACCTAACTCAGTGATTCCAAAGTCAACAAACTTGAAAGGGTTGTGAACATCAAAGTTTCTTCTATCATTTCCTCTGTAGACAGTGAGTACTACAGGCTTATTGTTGGGGTGAATCTTAAAATTAGTAATTGGTTTAGGTTTGAGTATGCTAGATGTGGTCCACATATACTGCTCAAGTCTCTTATTCCTAAGCTCCATTTGTCTTTTGACCTTCAAAGAGTGTTCTCTGTTGAGGACTTGTAACTCAACATCCTGAATCTTCTTGAACTCCTGACCACCCTTTACACTAGCAAGGATTTTGGGATCAACACATGCCTTGGTGGCTTCTTCTTGAACAACCTATATTAGTTCAGGCTTGCTTATAGCCAATAACTTTGCTTCCTTGACAGCTTTCTTGATTTTCTCTTCTTTATCCATGTAAGCTTGGTCTTCATCATTTGTGAGTTGGTATACTTTCCCATGAATTTCATAGGGAAATCTAATTAGTTAATCAGAATCTTGACAAACTTCTCTTAGAAAGTAGAGCACAACTTCATTTTAGGTTCCTATGTTTCCTTTAGTGGTCTACGTTTTCCCTTATCACCTTGGGAACCACCTAGTGGAACTTTTCCCTCAGGCTCCACTGGTGGAGTGATGTCAATACTGGAACCAGTAGTTGAGATTGGATTACAAGATAGTATCAGTGAGTAGAGGTCTTGAGGAAGATTCAATAAGTTCAATTTCATGATTGGTTTGACAACTGATATTGGAACTGCACTTGTTGGTCTTGTATACACTTCCTTAGTTGTTTCTTTCTTAGGTTCTTTTTCTCACTTCAGTCACTTGAGTTTCCATGTTATTATTCTCTCCTTCAGTCTGAGAAGGAGGTTCTTCAGTGGCAGCATGTGTGAAATTCTCCCCCTTAATAGTTATTGGCCCTTTAGTGATAACAAGTGTTGTTGTTTGCACACTGGTTGAGGGAGCTGAAGAATACTAGACTTTAAATGCCTTAAATATTTCTGTCATCATGGACTTAATCTCAGAAGTATCTTGCTTGAGAGAATAGATTTTAGATAGGAGTGCAAATTAAGTACTTTCAATACTTGTCATTCTTAGGCCAAGATTCCAAGCCATGAAAGTTGATGACTTGGCCCATTCAGCTAGGTGCTCATCTTGCCTAAGAGCACTAGCCTGAAGAGATTCAACCGAAGAATTCAATCCCCAAAAATCAAAGCTTTTGATGAGTGAGAGTAGCTCAATGAGATTGGTTGAGTTCTTTGTATAGGCTTCAGTGGCTTTAATAACTTTCTTTTTGAGAGCGGGATCTTCCTTGACAGCATCCTGAATGACTTTGAGAGAGCTTAAGATTTATCAGCATCTTTACCATACTGAGCTTGGAAATTGACAAGAAGCTTCCCATATCTGCTGAAGGCATCCTCAGTGCCTCTATGGACTTTGTAAGAAGCATTATGAAATCCCTTAATTTTACTCATAAGATTAGCATATGAAACAGCTGCTTTCTCATGTTTTTCCCACTGATCTTTTATAAGTATGTTATAAAGTACCCGAGAGACTTTTTGAAGATATTGTACTATTTGTCTTTCAATGAGTGGCAAGACATTGTCATATTTCTTAAGAGCTTCAAGACAAGAGGAGCTAGAGTTTGATTCAGTATCCTATGCATGAGATGATTCAGGCTGGTTGATAACATCAAATGACGTCTATTTTATAGCATCATTTATCCCATGTAATTAACCCATTTTGTATAATTATTGAAAAGAATTGTTACTTAATCGTTTATATTTGAGAATTGTAGTAATTATGGAGTACTTGGTGAAGATTAACTAAAAGGCACGCATTCTGGAGCTTAAACGAAGATATTTTGAAGATTACTATTCTGACAACCAATATGCCGTATCCATCAAGGAAGATACGGCGTATCTGTGCCTGCACTCACCAAAGACCACGAAGGAAACAAGATCAATACTCCGTATCCAGAGAAGACCAATACGTCGTGTTCAAGCTATATGGAAATAAAATATTTTGGAAGATATCAAACGTGGTCCCTACTCTAAGAAACCCCCGATACGCCGTATCCAAGACTTTAGATACGCCGTATCGACCATATTCCAGACCCTATAAATAGAAAACTCAAAAATGAGTTTTAAGTGTGCTAAATCATATTCTCGATACCTAAACCATAAAAGTCAATTTTTAGAGGAGAAAAAGAGCAGAAGAGGTCGAGCAACGCGATTAATTCCATAGGAGACAACGTGTAATTTCTTATACTCTTGTAATCGTTTAGTTTTTGGTATCATTCGTTAACTCGGTTAGTTTACCTTGGCTAAATCATTACTTTTGTATTAATTATGACGTTTGAAGGCTAATACCTTCGGGTATTAGCCATTATTATGAAGATCTTAATGTTTGGTTTGTTTATCTCGATTTCTTAATTTATCGTTGATTGCTTGTTTATGTTTATCAATTTATACTTGTTTATGTGCTTTTGTATGCGACCTATCATTCAACTGGATCTAGTGATACGGACCAAGTAATCTAGATGTCGGGATAGCTCTCCATATAGTGATTTATACATCTAGACCGCATAGTCTCACAATTAGCGAGCTGCGCCCTATCTTTGCCCTTAGATTATGAGCTTAGTTGGACCATACGGTGACCTTGGTATCAACGAGTATGCTCTCGATCAGTTGGTAAAGACTTGGTTAGTTGTTAGATATTAGAAAAAGACTCGGTCACCCTGTGTATTTTACTGTTTATTATAGCTCGAATGTTTTAATATTTATAGTACGATTTTTGGTATGTAATCGGTACTAATACCCCGGTATATTGTAAGTACTATATAAGGCCTCTTCCCATCTTTGGAAGAGGTAAGCTAAGTCATTTATTTCTCTTTTTCATAGAAATACTAATTTCTCTCTCTAGAAAACGTCTCTCTAAATTGTTTCTCCTCTCTAAAATTAGACAAACCAAGAATCGACCCCTTGTTATGATAAAGGATAACCACAATTGTATCAAGCGAATGGGATGAATAGATCGTGTGTAGGTGCGATTTCTTGGCTTGATTTAGATCAAAAAGTGTACCTTTTAAAGGCACCAGCTCATTTATATTAAGTTCACCGTCTCTCATCGAATTTGTTGTTTGTATTTTGATAAAGTTTGGGTGTTTTCTAGTACATATAACCTTAAGGTACCGTAGTTGTGCAAAAGAAATCAAGCAAAAATCGTTCAAAAGGGGATTTTATAAGTAATTTGTGTGATAAAAAGTCGTTAGTTCTTCGTGGAGAGTTGCCAGAATTTTCTTCACGACAGGTTTGCTAAATATAATATTTTATTAAGTAGGTTACCAACCCTCTGACAAAACACGCGGTTCTTAGTGGCGAGTTGCTCAATGAGCGAGTGCTTATACTATAGCAGCGAGGTAACTTACCGAGCGTTTTGAACAGATTGGCGAGTTGCTCAAGAGGCGAGTTGCTTACCAGCGGTTTGTTTACCAGCGGTTTATTTACCAGCGGTTTGAACAGGTTATCAGCGGGTTGAATATTTTAATAAGCAAATATCTAAAGGAAACTATGGCAGTTTGTAAACTCAACGGCGGTTTGATTAAATAAGACACCGGGATTGTATTCCTTCTATTCTCGCGGTTGCTTGGCAGCGAGTTGTGTTCGGCGAGTTGCCTTAAAATTCCACCAGCGAGTTGCCTTATTTCTTTGCAGCGGTTTGGTAGCCTCTGGCGGCGAGTTGAGCTACTGTCTTAGAAATTTGAAATATTTCAAACTCGGGATTTAATATCACTAAAACAAAATACGAATACGTTAACCTCACCACTTTTAACGTACACTCACTAATCATTGATCGATCAAAACATATCATATCATAATAATACAAGATGTCTAGTATGCAAGAAGACATCCAGTGTGCCGGTTCTGATACACGCCCACCAATGCTTGATAGAACAGACTTTGAATCTTGGCAACAACGTATACGTCTGTACTGTCTAGGAAAGGATAATGGAGAGAATATTATGAAGTCCATCAAAGAAGGACCATTTCATATGGGAACGGTCTCAGATGTTATTACTGGAGGAACTGAGGGTGCAGTTCAACAAGGTCCAGTACGTGCTAGAGTCCTTAACGACCTTTCAGCTGAAGAAAAGGAAAGGTATAAAGCGACATTTTCGTGCAACCAATATCCCTACTTTAATAAGGTATACCAAAGGACATCTACTCACACTCAACATTCACTATACTGGACGCCCAAAGATATTTGGAAAACGTGAAGATGATTCTGGAAGGTTCTGAGTTAACAAAGGATGACAGGGAATCTCAGTTATATGATGATTTTTGAACACTCCGTATCAAATAAAGAGGAAACCATTCAAGGATACTACTTAAGGTTACGAAGCACATTAATGACATGAGAAACATCAAGATGACAATGCCCAGGATGCAGCTTAGACTCAAAGTTGTGAACAACAAGTACCTGAGTGGATTAGATTTCATATCTGAAGTCAAACTTAAAAAGGTTTGAAAGAGTCAACTTAGATCAGTTCTATGCCTACTTAAAGCAAATTAGGTGCATGCAAATGAGAACCATAATTATGATGGAACAGGTTCATCAACCAATATGATCCTTTGGCCACTAGTGTCGGACGCCTCATTGTCAGCAGTATCCAACACAAATCCATACCAAGTCTCCTCAATCCTCAAACAGAACCATGATCCTTCTGACAACTATTCAAATGGACTTAGGAATTTCTTAAAGAAAACTTGATTGAAAGTTCTCCCAACTCACGTATCTTGCACTTCCTCACTCAATCCGCAACATACCACATCTTTTCCCTCAAACAAACAATCAACTTAGAGCGTCGTCCTAATGCAAGGAACAAAGCATGGTTCCAAGACGGGAAGAGTGTTGGTTCAAATGTCCGTGTAGATACAAAGCGAATAATCAAGGAAGAACCATTTCAGTAGAAACAATGCAAAGGAAATGGCTGTAACTAACTGGAATGTAGGAGGGTCAGAACAGAGGAGGGCTTATTCATCCTGGTCAAGCAAAACCCATCAGTTGCTACAACTGAACGACTAGGGCACATAGCACGATAATGTCCAAGGCTAAAGCGACTTTAAGATTCAGATACTTTAAAGGACAAGATGCTTCAGATAAGGGGCTAATGCAAGCCCACAGGAGAGTGGTGCAAGTACTGGATGAAGAACATCGTTGTTTCTTGCAGGAGTAACAGGTTACCAACTATTGAATTATGATGTGGATGATTCACCCGAGAATGGTTTGGGCACTCAATGTGGGCCATGTCTTTGAAGCTTGATGAATGGATTGCATGTTCGACCAGATTTGACGAGGGTCCGGCATCACACCAAGTACCATGTTCATGACAATATCTCACATCAAGATCGAAATCTACGATGAAACCGGGACATCATATGACCAAATACGTCCTTCGAGGTACATGATATGATACCTTTGTCAATCATTTAGATGAGTATCATGAAGTACACGAGATGCAAACTAATGAACTACACAACTACGTTGTTTTTGACTCCGAAGCTGACTATACAGTAATAGTAATATTATTCCGTGATGAATCAGTATATGAAGACAACGAAAGATCTTGTTTGTTCAAAGAAATGTAATCTTCAGGTGCGAAATGATGCATTGATGTTAATTCTCGATGAAATGCATGAACAAAAGGGTGTACAAAAGTAGATTTAGCAAATAAGCCAGACATGGCAGTTAATGACTCAGTGACCTCTGAACTTGCGAGATATAAGGAACTGGTCGGGGAGTATGAAAAACGGGCAAAATTCGAATTAACTGATAGAAATAATGAAAATTTTTGATGAACAAATGAGAATATTTATCTCAGAACCGAAATAGAAAGAAACGTCCTTTAAAATCTGAACTTCCAATCAGATCACAAATACCCTTAGTTCTATCGGTTGACCATTATAAGTCAAAGATAGAAGAAGTAACACTTTTGAAAAAAGGATTTTAAACAAAAGGAAGACAAATTTCCTTGAAGAATTATTGACATAAAGAAGCAAAAGAATAAGTTGAAGATAGATTATACAAACAGAACCAGTCTGTTCAAACGTTCACATTGTGTGTAAACCAAAATCATTTTATGATGAAAAGCACAAGTACAATAGGCTACAAAAATCCCTTATGTCTCGCTCGTGCAAAAGCAAGCTTAGTCTGCTCTGTATAATGTCATGTAATTTCTCACTACCAATTCATACACCCACTGGTCATACATGACTCAGAGGAACCGTGAGTTACTGAGATAACTAGGAATAGAATACTGTTGAAAATGCAAAGCCCTCTATGTATGGAAACAAAGTTAGGATTGCCCCCCCCCCCCCCGCCACGATTTACTCGAAAGAAAACTTTCTTTTTCTTGCCAACCTTTGCTCCCCAAAGAAATTCTGACCCCAGAACAAATATTTTGGTCCGCATAAGATTGACAACATAACAAGAAAAAGGCTGAGACATTAGCTCTAAAACCAATTTCAGCATTGACAGTGGTATCCACCCAGATACTCCTGTCAAGCTGTCCCCAAGAATTCTTCCAACTAAAAGTTTCCTAAAGGGTGGAAAGGAAAATTAATCTTTATGTACTCATGCAAAAAGAAAATCACACCAACAGGTGTCACATAAGGGGAAAGAGGTTTTGAACAAACAAAAAGATGTTACATCACTGAAGTTATATCATTTTTCAAAACTCTTAAAGAATACTTTGAAAGAGTTCAAAAGGCACTTTTTACAGAAGTTAAAGAAATGGAAGAAATCTTTGATCAAATGAATAACGAAGTGGATCAGAATGATGTGGACAAGCAATGTTCTGAAATTGAAAGGAAAAACCTTCTCATTGCAAATGAGAATCTAAATGCTAATTGTTTGTCGAATCAATTAATGTTTGCTGTTGAACAATCACGCTGTCTAGATCTTGAAGCTGAGATATCTAAATTACAAAATGAGAATCAAAAGGATGTTAATGATGAAATGATAAGAGGTTTTAACAAACTTGAGGTGGATTACCTGAATTTGCAATTGAAATATCAACACCTTCAAGAAAACTTTCGAAATAACAACTCACAAACTTCTCAGGATGTTCCTGAATTTGACTCATTTTTCAGAATTAAAATTCTAGAAACACAGCTTCAAGAAAAGGACAACGCAATTAGAAACTTGAAAGCTCAAGTCTCTAAAATGAATGACAGAAGTTGTGAAACTTATAATGCTAAAGATGTCACTGCTCTTATTGAACAAAATGAATGCGTTAGAGTAGAACTAGAAAAGGTCAAACAACATTACAAGGAATTGTATGACTCCATTAAGATTACGCGTGTTCACACTAGAGAAAAGACATCTACCATGTTAAATGAAATTGAGAGTCTAAAGGCTCAGTTGAAAAGCAAAGTGTCCTGTGTCACTAGTGACTCTGTCAAACCAAAAGTTCTTGCGCCTGGCATGTATGCCATTGATGTTAAACCCATCCTGCATCCCCTTAAGAACAATAGGAGTGCTCATTTAACCTATATCAACCATCTTAAGGAGAGTGTAGAAACAGTTAGGGAGATTGTAGAGGAAGCTAGAGTAGTTAAACCACTGGATAATGCACTTAACTATGCTTGTCAATACACTAAGCTATCTCAGGAATTGTTAGAATATGTGATTGGCACTTGCCCAAAAAGTTTCAATGAAAGAGATAACAAGGCTCCCTCTACCCCTGTAACTAGGAAAAAGCAAGTTACTTTTAATGATAAACCAGAAACTTCATCTAGTAACACACAGAAACACTAAGAACACTAGAAAGTTCAACATTCTAATATCCCTGTGATTCCTTCTACAGGAGTAAACACTTCCACTGAAGCAAGCGGATCAAAGCCTAGAAGCAATACAAAGAACAATAAGAGTGTGAATTAGAAGACTGTAGAAGACCACTCTAGGACAAATAAGTCTGTTTGGACAAAAGTGAATCGAGTTGATTCTAGCATTAGCTCTAAGCGTGTTGTAATTAATTCGAATTCTGAATCTGTGTGCAAAATGTGTAACAAATGCTTGATTTCTGTGAATCATGATATGTGTGCTTTAAAAAGTTTGAATTATGTGAATGCAACCCCCACTGTTAAAATTATCTTGAATAAAGGGAAGCAGATTTGGAAACCAAAAGGCAAACTGTCTGATAACAGTTTGAAAAAGACCAAGCGGGTTTGGAAAGCAACTGGCAAACTATTTGCTAATGTTGGTTATCAATGGAGACCCACAGGAAAGAAATTCTCCTTAGGAAAAGTTAATTGTGGTTATCAATGGAGACCCACAGGAAAGAAATTTGCCTTAGGAGAACAGTTCCCTTTAACTAAGCTTCCTGTGAAATGTACTATTATATCTGCTAACCAACAGGACCCCAACAAACATTGGGGAACCGAAATTCCAAACTCTCCACACTCGACTGTTTTCAAATGCAGGTCGTACATGTTGTCCTTTGGTATCTGGACTCAGGCTGTTCAAAACATATGACGAGGAATCGTTCAAAGCTCAAGAACTTCATAGAAAAGTTCATCGGGACAGTCAGATTCGGGAATGATCACTTTGGAGGTATCATGGGTTATAGAGATTATGTTTATGGTGACAGTGTGATCTCCAGAGTATACTATGTGGAAGGACTTGGACACAATCTGTTCTATGTTGGGCAATTTTGTGATTCTGATCTTGAAATTGCTTTTAGAAAGCATTCTTGCTTTGTTCGTGATATGAATGACGTTGACTTACTTAAAGGTAGTCGTAGAACCAATTTATACACGATATAGATTGATGATATGATGAAGTCCTCTCCAGTATACTTGCTGTCAAATCCATCCAAGATCAAATCATGGTTGTGGCATCGTTGTTTAAACCATTTAAACTTTGGCACAATCAATGATCTTGCTCGAAAAGATCTGGTTAGAGGTTTATCAAGATTGAAGTTTGAAAAAGATCATCTTTGCTCAGCCTGTCAACTTGGAAAAAGCAAGAAGTACTCCCACAAACCCAAAACTAAAAACACGAATATAGAAGTTCTTCATACCCTTCACATGGATCTATGTGGTCCAATAAGAGTACAGAGTATTAATGGGAAGAAATACATTTTAGTCATCGTGGATGACTATTCTAGATTCACATGGGTAAAGTTTTTAAGATCAAAGGATGAAACTCCAGAGTTTGTCATCAACTTTCTTAAGCAAATACAAGTTGGTCTCAACAAAACAATCAGATACATCCGAACAGATAATGGCACGGAATTTGTCAACCAAGTATGTCTGAATACCTATAAGGTGTTGGCTATATTTCATCAAAAGTCTGTTCTGGAATCCTACAACAAACGGCGTTGTATGAAAGACGTAATGTACACTGGTGAAAGCGCTCGTACAATGATGTCTATTCTCAAAAGCACCGATGTTTCTATGGGCAGAAGCTATAGCTACTGCTTGTTACACCCAGAATCGATCCCTAATTCATACTCGTCACAACAAAACCCCTTTATGAAGCTTGTGTTGATAAGAAGGCCTGGATCTTACATTTTTCGAGTATTTGGTGCTCTGGGTCTATCTACAAAATGATAGCGAAGATCTAGGGAAAATTTCAAGCCAAAGCTGACATTGGTTTGCGTGGGTAGCTCCTAGCAGGAAGGGTATAGAATCTACATACAGAGAACTCGTCGATTAATGGAAACATATTCAGTCACATTCGATGAGATGCATCTGTATGGCTCCTGTACGCTGAGTTAGGATCCGAGCCTCTATGGCTCCTATACGCATGAGTTCAGGACCCGAGCCTATCATAATGACCCCTAAACAACTCAACTCAGGGCTCGCTCCAACCGATAAAGAGTTGGAGATGTTATTTCAACCAATGTTTGATGAATACCGTGAACAATCTCAAGTCAATGAACCAGTACCTTCTACTACTGAAGTTAATGCTCAAGTCGTTCCACCTGGTACATCTTTGTCTTCAACGATTGCTCAAGATGCACCGTCTACAAGTGCCTCATCATCAACATCCGATACGCATCATCCAGTCCAACATCAAGGAATTGCAGAAGAAATCACTCACGAAGAACCCCTTATCAATCTCGAGGTTCTACATCCTTCACTTAACCCTGGAGAACCAGGTTCAGCACAGTCATCATCTGGGAATGTGAATTCAGCGGAACCCAACGAAGTTAATCAACCACAAGATCATCTCAGAAGATGGACCAAAGATCATCCTCTTGATAACATCGTTGGCAATCCCTCTCGTCATGTATCTACCAGAAAACAGTTAGCATCCGATGCCTTATGGTGCTGTTTCCATACGGAACTGTCTAAAGTCGAACCCAAGAACTTCATAATGGCCGTGATATAAGACTGTTGGTTTCAAGCCATGCAAGATGAAATTTACAAATTTGATCGTCTTGAAGTATGGGAATTAGTACCTCGCCCAATCTATGTTATGGTTATCGCTCTTAAGTGGATCTACAAAGTGAAACTTGATGAATATGGTGATGTACTGAAAAACAAAGCTCGGTTAGTTGCAAAGGGATATCGTCAGGAGGAAGGCATTGATTTTGAAGAATCATTTGCTCCAGTTGCACGAATAGAGGCCATCAGAATCTTCATTGCCAATGCCGCAACCAAGAATATGATCATCTATCAGATGGATGTCAAAACTCCTTTCTGAATGGTGATCTTCAAGAAGAAGTCTTTGTCAGTCAGCCTAAAGGATTTAAAGACCAGGATAATCCTACTCACGTCTATCGTCTGAAGAAGGCTCTTTATGGGCTCAAGCAGGCACCAAGGGCGTGGTATGACACACTATCAAAGTTCCTGTTGGCAAACAATTTCTTCAAGGGTGTCGTGGATCCAACGTTATTCACACGCAAATCAGGTCAATGATGGGACAAATGTCATTTTTCTTAGGACTACAGGTCTCTCAAAGTCCCAGAGGCATCTTTATTAACCAAGCAAAATATGCTCTCGAAACCTTAAAGAAATATGGAATGGATCTCTCTGACCCTGTCGATACACCAATGGTGGATCGATTGAAACTGGACGAGGATCTCATGGGGATTCCAGTTGACCAAACTCGATTTAGAGGAATGGTTGGCTCCCTAATGTACCTTACAGCCAGTAGACCCGACCTTGTATTCGCCGTTTGCATGTGTGCTAGATATCAGGCTAAGCCTACCAAAAAGCACTTTGAAGCTATCAAACGTGTCTTTCGGTACTTGAAAGGAACCATTAACATGGGTCTTTGGTATCCGAAAGACAACGCCATGTCACTAACAGCTTATGCAGATGCGGATCATGCGGGATGTCAAGATTCAAGAAGAAGTACGTCGGGAAGTGCTCAGTTTCTTGGAGATAGATTGGTTAGCTGGTCATCAAAGAAGCAAAGAAGCACGGCAATATCAACTACAGAGGCTGAATACATCGCCATGTCTGGATGTTGTGCTCAAATCCTTTGGATGCGATCACAGCTCAAAGACTACGGATTTGACTTCAATAAAATTCCTCTGTACTGTGATAACAAAAGTGCTATTGCTCTTTGCTGTAACAACGTCCAGCACTCTCGCTCTAAACACATTGACATACGGCACCATTTCATCCGAGAGCAAGTGGAAAATAGAGTGGTTGAACTCTACTTCGTGGAAACGAATTATCAACTTGCAGACATTCTCACCAAAGCATTACCAAGAGAACGGTTCGAATTTCTTCTTCCACGCCTAGGCATGAAGAGTTTGACCCCTGAAACTCTCAGACGTCTTCAAGAAGGAGAGGATGAGTAAACAGAATGTCTTCGTGTATCCTTTGTTCATAGTTCATTAAAAAATATAAAAAAAAAAATTTTAAAAAATTAAAATAAATAAATAAAAAAATAAATTAATTAAAAAAAAAAAAGTCTAATAAAATACTTAGGAAATATTTTAAGTCATTTGGAATTACTTAAAGGCTTGCAATTACTTCAAATTGCAACCCGGTTTAATGTCTGGTCATGGATTACTTTATATCCATGCTTTATGTGAAGGAGGAGATGTTCGCCTGATCTTTTCATCTCAATCAACGACTACAGTTTTTTTAGAAACAGGGTCGTTGTTTGAGGGGGAGAATGAATGTGAAAAAATCTAAGGGGTTAATATTTGAAGGGAAGCTAATTAATTTTAACTCAAAGGTCCAAAGTTATCTAGTGTTGTAATGTTTAGGGTTTAAAAAGCATTTGCTCTTTGTTTCCTAGCCTTATTAACCAATAGGGACTAATTGCCATTGACTAATCTTAGAAAACCTTAGAAATACTTAAAACAAAAATCAAGAGATAGAACCTAAGGACTAAACTGCCAATTCAAACTTTTAAAGTATAAAAAGGCGGCAAGTGCCTATTGTCAAAGTTCAAAAATCGTCAAAGTCCAAACAACCTCTCTCTCCTTTCACGCAACCGCCGCCCAAGAACCAAACTTCAAGTCACCGATTTCGTTTGTTTTGTCCAAAGTAATCATCGATCCTTAAACTATATCAATTATGTTGTTGTAATCAAAGTAATCGAATGAAACACATTAAAAAGTGTAGAAAAATAGATCTAGGTCGCCTAAAGATAAATACACCATGTAGTATGTAGGTGTGATCTAGGTTGCTGAAGTGTTCATAAAGGTGTGGGGGTGGGGGGGGGGGGGGGGGGGGGGGGGGGGGGGGGGGGCAAAAAAATTAAATATTTTGATGTGTGGTTTTTTCTATCTCAAACATTATAAATGAATTGCCCTTGATCTTACCGCGGTTGGTATTGTAAAAAAAAAGTAGATATATGTGTGTTTTATGTAAAGAAAGGCACAATTGTATATCTATAGCAATAGAAACCTTAGGATGTGATTAGTATTGAAATAAGAGGTGCGGGGTTTGAATCTTAAGAAACCGGCCCGAATGGCGAGTTGCGTGTATTTCTTAACGGCGAGTTGATTATTTTATTATTTATTAATAAATTACTCATCCCGCTGGTTAAAACGGCGGGTTGTCAACAGCGAGTTGGCATACGGCGGGTTGAGAACAGCGAGTTACATAAACGGCGGGTTGACAACAGCGAGTTGCCTAAACGGCGGGTTGACAACAGCGAGTTGCCTAAACGGCGGGTTGACAACAGCGGGTTGCCTAAAACAGCGGGTTGCCTAAACAGCGGGTCGCTCTAACAGCGGGTTGCCATAACAGCGGGTTGCCTCAACAACGGGTTGCCATAATAGCGGGTTGCCTAAACAGCGGGTTGCTCTAACAGCGGGTTGCCATAACAGCGGGTTGCCTCAACAGCGAGTTGCCAGAACTACGTTTGCCAAAACACGGGATGCCAAACCGCGTGTTACCTTAACATCGGGTTTGCCTGACAGCGGGGTTGTCTCTCGGCGTTGGTCGAATATTTTTATTCAATAAAAATATTCAAACCCGCTCCTTTCGCGGCGGTTTGCTCAATTCTCCCTAACGGCGATAGGGCATTCTGCCTACGCGTTTGGTGCTAAATTTCATATTTTGACCCAATTGAGCCCATTACTCGTCCTTTGGAACGAGACGGGGGGGGGGCCAATTCGAAAGACCCAGTTGCTTTTCTAAAAACCCCATCCTACGCTTAGTTAACACTAATTGAATTCCTGTTGGATAATTAATAGATTTTTAATCCAAACCTGAGTTACAACTGTTTTAAAATCAATTGTGCAGTTACATGGACTTCTATCAATGCTAACGTTTCTCTTTCTAACTTCGTTCTCAGCAATGTTTGTCTCTTTGATAAATTCTCGCTTTTGCAGAATACGATGGCAGAAACAAAAATGTTCTCTGCTCAACTCCTACAAGAACAGATGAGCAATTGTACCTCGCTCTCAGTGGCTAACAATCGGGAAAAGCAACCTACTTATCCAATGCACAAAAAGATTCAAAGAACCACCATCTTTTAGATATCAGTGGACAGCCAGATAATACCAACTTCTACCAATCATTCACTGCCTCACATATGTTCCCTGCTATCTACCGCAACATTGTCGGAAAAACAATGTCCATATAACGAGAAGACTGGGGGTTATAGTTGTCAGTTACGAACAATGTTCGAGCTAAATGCTGATCTTCTCAGAAAGGCATTAGCGATTACTTCCTCGTTTAACCCAAACTCACCAAAAAAAAATGTGTGTAGGGGGGGGGGGGGGGGGGGGTATATATATTATTATATAAATATGGGGTGGGGGGGGAAAATTTTTAAAATTTTTTATCAGTGAGTATCCTCCATCTTGACACGCGATTGATTTCGTTAATGACTGGATATCCTGAACCTGTAGAAATTGCTCCATATACGGTGAATTATGTGATCAACCTTGGAGGCAATTCTATTCCTTGCTCAACCATGCTGACAGGAAAGACTTTTGGCATGACAAACCCAGACACCCATTCTGCAAAGCTGTGAATTGTCACTCAAACCAATTTGATCATGCGAGCTGATATGGGAAAAGTTTACACAAGGGATCCAGACATTTTTCTCACACAAAGCAGCCACAAGCCAGTCTGAAGAACCCAAAGAAGAAAGTACTCCTCTCACTCTTCCCTTATGACGTTTTCCAAGGTGATAATCTCTACTTCAAGTAATCACAACATCCATCGACGTCTGATTCCTGCTGTTCACCACACTGAGATGATTATATCTTACAAATCTTAAGTTTGTCCCGTAAAGGTAGTCAGTTAAGTTTTTGGAATGCAGTTCCCGACACCCCTGATAAACTGAAGCCATTCAACTATCCTTTTATATCCAAGTATCTGAAAATGGTTGCTGAGAATACTAAAAAACCCTCAAGAATGCAAGCGTGCAACCTGCAACAAAGGCGTGCAACACCCAAAATCCCACAACCACCACACCATCAAACATTCTAAGCCAGCCTCCTTCCTCCGACAAAGAACCTTCCAAGCGTAAGCATCCACAGAAAATTATAAGGAAAGCCACTTTCCAACTTGTTTCGAAATGGAGATGAAGCTCGACAAGATGATGACCCAGATCTCGATCTGGCCAAAAGATAAGTTGAAGCTCATCAAGAAAAAGGGAGAAGAAAAAGGTAATGATGCTACCTGGAAACAAGCTATCAGCTTATTGGATCCAGTCTTATCTGCTCAAGGTCGGGCACCTGTTAGGAGAGTAACTATCAGGACCCAGTGTCAGAAATACTTCCAAACTGTATGAATTAGTAGCAAGGGGAAAGGCGTAGTATCTGAAGAACAAGTATCTCATTCCCTGATCGATATGTCAAAGAAGAAAAAACTACTGATCATTTATCCTGTTCAGGCATATCACAACTCCTCCTGATTCGACAACTGGACCCTCTTCTCAACCAGAAGATGACACATCAGAGAAAGTGATCCATGAATCTTCGTCAACATCTGATTCAGAACGAACAGAAAGTGAAACAGACACCGCTGCTCCTAAAGGTGACAAGATCAAGATGAAGTAACTCGTCTACCGTAACATCAAGGAGTAAAGCATTCCTGTAATCAGTCCCGGAGAAAGCACGTGAGGATCTGGCGGACCCAGACCCTGATGCCCATGAAGAGAAGACAAACCTGGATCAGACTCTGAAAATTACTATGTTCTCATGCTGGACCAAACCCTGACACATGGGGAGATGAATTCCTCGCCACAGCCTACCAAAGGTTCATGAAAACCTGAAGTTCATAACCACGAACTGTCATCGATGATAAACCAGAAAGTCAATTCTGGTTCTATTCTCCATGAAAAATCCGGATGACACTTTTAACTTGTGGATCAATTTCTCAATGACAAACCAACCGAAGATAGATCATAGAGAAATCTAAAGTTACAGATGAGTCGATTCACAACCTGATTCACGTCATCAGACAGTAACTTTTAACTCCCTCCATGATTGCTCCTTCATATAGGTCTCACTTCTAAAGCCTCATTACTGGTCCACTCCTCCAACCAATCAACACGAAGCTACACAATCACACATCTCTTCCTGGAATCAACCCCATTCATCGCCCTTCTTAAAATTGGCAAGATTGGAAGCAAGAAGTCTGAAGTGAAAGTCGATCACTCTGCTGATGTTTTGGCTTTAATAAGATCCCAAGTTCCCACGGCTGTTGATAAATATCTAGGAACAAAACTTGATGATGCTTTCATTAAGGTTCTAGAATGACACACTGCAAATCTAATCGAAAATACTCTGTGCTGCCTGGCCCCAGAGTCCTATCCAAATCCAAGATCTAAAAAGAGTCCGAAGGTGAATTAGCAAAGCCAAATAAGGAACGAGGTGAGGATGAAACAAGATACAACTTACTCCATCAGTCAACTATAAAGTTGATCTTGAAGATTTGATCTAAAGAGTGCTCCCTCAGTCACATGAATAAGAAGAAGTCTGCCAACAAAAACACGACCAACTACCGTCTATACCATGCTCTTATGGAAGCTTTGATAGCTGATGAAGACGCCATGGATAAGGAAGTTGCAGACAAGGTGAAAGACCACAAGAGAAAGCATGATAGTGATGATTATAAGACGATATGAATGAATGGCCTCACTGGATCAAACAGGTAGGTCAACACAGAAAAAAATCCTGATTCGGCCGCTCTGGTCAGCTAAACCTCCTTCAAAAAATGATGACCAAAGTTCAAAGAAGCCAAGGGAGTCTGATGCATCCGCTTCCAAACAACATCCAGCTCTCACCTCAACATGATGGCAGATCACTGACACAAGAGATACTGGTGCTGACTCTTCGATGCACAAAACTTATTCCGACTCAAGACATTCATACAATCTTCGATGACATTTCAATGCAGGAATAGAAAGGGAATGACTCAGAATGGGACACTGACAACGCTCACATCCCAAAGTGTCGCCCACTACATGGATTAAGCCGATTCCAAAAGCGAGAGACCTGCTACACCTGAACCAGAATGGACCATTCCCCCGAATGATTTCCAGGAACCAGAACATGACTGGCAATGCATACGCCACACGTATAAAGTTCCTGAGGAAAAACAAGCTTCAAGGAAGACGTATGACAATGGGTCATTCATCAAATGGTACTGCTGACGAATCACGAAAGAAAAGCACTGCAAAGCTGATTTAGAAGGTCCAGCATTCAACCTTGTTAAAGCCTTTCATAAGAACAACGTCTTTCTTCAATATCAGATGGATGAATGCCATAAGTTGCTGACAAATAAGGTTGATTTATATAATCCTGAGGGTCATCAAATTCAACGGAATGTGTATGAACCACTGCCCTTAAGGAGGACCATCAGTCAGGTAACTATTCAACCACAATTTCTTCTTCAACAAGGATCTGATATCTTCTGACATGACAAGGAGCGAAGATTGCCTTTCCATATCCAAAATCTAAAAGCCCTCTTACCTAGACTTTGGCTTTGAAGAATTAGTTCCAACCGTTGTGGGTTGAAGAGAACTTGCATACGACATCAGTGCGGTCTATGGCATCACTAAGCAGGTGGTTATAGAAGAAAGATTCTACATCACACAAACACAGTGAGACCCTCTGATCGTGAAGCATCAGAAATCGCAGATGCGAATTCTCAGTGTATCATGTCAAGGCTTCGAAAAGTACAGGATACAACGACCTAAGAAGAGATAATTTCCTACCCCGTGCTGATTACATTAGTACAATATCTTCATAAAAGGGATTTCAACAAATCTTCATCCAAATGATTTTGAAGATTCTGTTCTACTCAATATCAAGAAAATCTCAACCATCTACCCAAACAGACAAGACTAGTCTCACACAGCCGGTCAACATGTGGATAAGAAACTGGTGATCAAATAATCGTGTGGGAGACTACAGATCAGATGAAAGTTATCAAACAAAAGATCACCTAACATCCAATTGGGATGCAGCCGACTATTGCTTCAAAGTAGATTACACGACTGTTCCTAAGCCAAGAGCCGTTGTCTTACAGAGAACAGAAATGAACAAAATAGTTGTGAGCTGAAATGAGCTACACAATTTAGTGATGGGACTTTGACCAAGATGTTGGAAAAAACTGGACCACAGGGTTAAAGACTTTCATCTTGTTCGAGAAGGGCAATAATGGGCATGGAGACTAGGAATGTCAGAGATGAACTAGAGAAAGAGCTAAGACTTCACACTGCAATCGATAAAAAGACTCTAGATCAGAAGGATCTATCAAATCTAGAAAGCTTTGTTGAGGACGAATAATGAATATTGACCTACAGGCTATCAACAAACTACGTGACGACATCCTCGTTACAATAAAAAAGTCAATTTTGTCTCTAATTATAAAAATATATCAATGTACATTAGAAAGTATTAATCGTTTTGATGACTTAAGTATAGAGTTAATTGATATCCCTCAACGATTGAGGGGGAGCAGTTATATGTTTCATACACGACTTGCGAATTAAGGCATCACTTTCTCCCTAAATTTTATAACTTATTAATCAAATGATATCCAAAATGTCAAAGGGTTTTAGAAATTTTGATAAGCGAGAAAATGTGATTATAATATATGTATTTATATAAAAGAACTTGATTATAAGGACTCAATACTCCGCCCAAACGTCTAAACAATTTCGAATACCGAAGCACATTTTGAGGGAGCTTTTCTGAAAAATGTCAAATAATCGAGGTACTAAACCTTAGATACTTATATCAATAAGTAACTTAAATTGAATTTTCAATTGTGTTTATGGAAGAGAACTGAACAAAAGATCGACACATTTTACTTAATTGGAAGTTAAAGGTTGGAAAGTTATGTAACTAATTCCCAATGATCCAGCCATAACCGAGGGATTCCATACCCAGGGACAGGATCCACTATTAGTGTAGAAGTCCTTAGTATGACATGGAAAAGGAGTAAAATGAGAATAAGGGGAAGTGTCGACTGAATGACTAGATACTGAATAAACCCAACAAGGTTCTAGTCCATGAAGTCTCGGTAAGCACTGGAAGGGTTGAATGAATTAAAATGAATTGTAAAGATAAAGGTGTAAAGAAAATGACCTCCATACACTAGGCAGAAACCCGGGTCAATTCATATGCGAGTAAAATCACTATATGATTGCTGACATAGGAAGATCGCCATTCATGGACCAGTGATGCAATCGACAACCTACCCCTATCACTCAGAATTCCTTTCAAAGATTTTCTTTTCATTTCTCACGAGACCAAAACACGTTATCGATTGACTTCTCACATCCTGGTTAAGTTGATATGAACAGTGGCATCTGCTCCAGCTCCGATTACTAAACCAAAATGCAATATTGAGTCTAGAGCCAAAAGATCATCAATTATCTCATTAGGACACTATCCAATCTCTTGTCTTCCACACACTGGGGAAACAAGTGTAATCCTAAATCCTACGCATTATCATAGTGATATTGCCATAACATCCGAGTGAAACGATGGTTATTTCACAATGAAGATGAAATCTGCTAGAGCCAACATAAACAAGCTCTAGTAGGTGACTTGTGCGAATCTATAAGAATCCAATCTTTTGACAACTGGAAAGAACATGTTGCGATTTTGGAGCATCCTTGATCCAGATAAAAATTGACGGTTATTGACCATTTGACAAACAATCAAAACTCTCGAAGTGTTACAAAATTCTTTTCATAGAGAAACACTTAGACTGTCTTTTCAATTAATTTCCCTTTATTACTATCTGTTCATTGCATGATATATTAAAGATGGAGATGGAGATGGAAATTCCCAGTACCTGAGATGTCAAGTAAATAACCGAATGCCAAGACACGACCTACACTTGTTATGAAGTTATGAAAGACCTCATAAAGGTGTCAAAGCTTCCCAAACTCTGATTTCATGTATTTCTTCACAATTGACAAGATGGCGAACCATCACAAGATAATGTAAGATTATGATTTGGGCATGAGCTCATATAGCTCAAGATCACAGTCAAAGACAAGCGTAAGATGAATCAAAAGATTACTATCACAAATGTACAAGAGATCAAATGTCTACGAGCTAAAGACTGAAGTGATTAAAGTTGGGTATTTTCAGGGGTGACCTCCCTTAGGGAGATTGTTAGATATTAGAAAGACTCGGTCACCCTGTTTATTTATTGTTTATAATAGTTCGTAGTTTAATAGTTAATCGTACGTTTTTCGGTTTTAAGTCGGGTATGAATACCCGGTATATTGTAATACTATATATATCCTCTTCCAACTTTGGAAGAGGAAAGCTAGTTGTAGCAATGTTGCTACTGAATTGATCCCATGCAGTCTTCTTGGAGCTCAGACAATGTAGAATTGTGTGAATAAAGAACTTCCATTGGGGTGAGAAATGACCTTTAAAGAATGTAAGGCTTTCAGAATTAGTCACATACCCCATATGAGCTAAGTGCTCAAATATTTCTTCATTGGAGAGTGAAGAAATGCCTTCTGCATCATCTAACTTCAAATGTCTTCTCAAAGAATCTTCAGTTATGAGCTTTTCATGTCCATCAATAGTTGCAGAAATAGCTTGAAGTCCTTCCTCAGTAGTGCTCAAAACAGCAGTTTCCCAAAATTGTTCAATAAGGGACACAAAAATGATGGGATTTTCAGTAAGAGCATAGTAGATATGGCTTGAAGTAAGAAAATCTATGATTTCATCAAAACCCTCACTACTTTCAGATTTAACCAAATATGCGACCATATTATGCTTGTCGCAAAATTCCAACTGTGCCATTTGATGAATGAAAAGATGATGAATGAGGTGGGATTAGTTCGTGTGATAAAGTGTAAGGTTCTGGTAGAGTGAATTGAATTATGAGTGAGGTTTAAAAGAGTATGTGTTCACCGACTGTAAAAGAGTTGTACTTATCTTGAAGAAATCGTTTAAGCTATAGATAAATCAAGAAGTCTCCAATTAGTCAAACCCTATAAGCTATAGATGTGGCGGAAATATCTCAACGGCTCTTTGATTGAGGAAAATCTGTTAGGACTCAAACAGTACTAACGGTCACTTAGCAGTACTAAGTTTGGTCTAGCAGTACTAATTTTAAGTCTAACAGTACTAACTTCATCCAGCAGTAGTAATACTTGCCTGGCAGTATTAACTTAACACTGACAGTACTAAGTGTGGTACCAAGCAGTATTAACTCCAAACTTGATCCATCAAAGATATTCAGCACCAATGTAGACTCTCATATACTCTCTTTCTGTTTTTAAACTCACAAAATATCTCTCAATTCTTTTTCTCACCAAACACTCATTTCTGTTTTTCACACACAACTCTCTTTCTGTTTTTGAACTCACCAAATCTCTCTATTCTTTTTCCTCACAAAGCAGACAATTTGGGTACAGTTTGCCATCAATTCCTTAAGTTCCAAACTGTCCTCCCCACTTCCAAGTGTGTAACCTCTTGAGAGAGGTGGGTCATTGGACTGTTTTATAGTTTTTGGCAAACTACCAGCCATAAACGGATTTGGGAAGTCTTTACCAAGGCCGTTTGCTTTGGACTAGCCAATGCTTTATTGCAATAACATGGTGCATTGATAACCATATAGTTTTTGGCAAACTATCAACCATCAACGGATTTAAGAAGTCTTTACCAAGGTCGTTTGCTTTGGACTAGTCAGTTCTTAATGTCTGTTAGACATGGTGAACTGATAACCATTTATTGTGTGGTTTACAACCAACACTGAAGGAACACGCTGCCATCATATTCCTCCCTTCAGAGAAAGCTTCTAGCAGTCACACCAATCGATATGTACACAGCAATACTAACTGAACCTAGCAATATTAATTTTTGTACTAGCAGTACAAAGTTGTAACTCACAGTATTAACTAAGCTTAGCAATATTAACCAAGTATTCATTATATTTACCCTCTAGTATACATATAACCTCCCCTTAAATATAGCTACAGATTTAACATCCCAATGCTAACCACCAAAAAGTTAAATCTTGTGACATCAAATCCTTTAGTGAGAAGGTCTGCAACATTAGAGTCTGTGTGAATCTTGATAACTTCTATCAGTCTTTTCTAATAGCAATCTCTGATAAAATGAAATTGAATCTCGATATGCTTGGTCTTAGAATGAGCAACAGGATTTATAATAACACTTATAGTGCTCTCATTATCAATATGGATTTTGGTGTTCATGAAATTAAAACCATAACCCATCATCTGATTTTGTATCCATAGTACTTTCCCATAACAGTTAGCAGCTGCAACATATTCTGCCTTAGTAGTAGAATTTGCCACAATAGTCTGCTTCTTGCATTGCCAAGATATCAATCTTCTACCAAGAAATTAACAGTCACCTGTTGTTGATTTTCTATAAAGACTGGCTCCTCCATAATCACTATCTGAGAAAGCTTCTAGTTTAAAAGGTGAATCCCTAGGATACCATAAACCTAATTTGGTTTGATGTTTGAGGTACCTAAAAATCCTTTTTACTGCATTTAAG
>BQNB010014330.1:0-31168 GCA_026074375.1 Tanacetum coccineum
GATGATATCATTTTTAGATCTACCAAAAAGTCTTGGTGTGATGAGTTTGAAGCCTTGATGCAAAGTAGATTTCAGATGAGTTCTATGGGTGAACTCATATTTTTCTTAGGATTACAAGTCAAACAGAACACATAAGGAATCTTCATCTCTCAGGACAAGTATGTAGCTGAGATACTCAAGAAATTTAATCTTGTAAGTAAGAAAACTGCAATAACCCCCATGGAGGCCAAAGTGGCGTTGACAAAAGATAAGGAAGCTGTTGATGTGGATGTACACTTATACAGATCCATGATAGGTTCCCTCATGTATTTAACTGCCTCTAGGCTTGATATAATGTTTGCAGTATGTGTTTGTTCTCGTTTTCAGGTCACTCCCAAGACTTCACATCTCAATGCTGTGAAGAGAATCTTTAAGTACCTTAAGGGCAAACCTAATTTGGGCTTATGGTATCCTAGAGAATCACCTTTTGACCTGGAAGCTTTCTCTGATAGTGATTATGGTGGGTCAAACCTTGACAGGAAATCCACAACAAGTGGTTGTCAATTTCTTAGATAAAGACTTATCTCATGGCAATGCAAGAAACAGACCATAGTGGCTACTTCTACAACTGAAGCTGAATATGTAGCTGCTGCAAATTGCTGTGGACAAGTATTGTGGGTTCAAAATCAACTGCTGGACTATGGTTTCAATTTCATGAATACCAAAATCCACATTGATAATGAAAGCACAATTTGCATTGTGAAGAACCCAATGTATCATTCCAAGACAAAGCACATCGAGATACGCCACCATTTTATAAGAGATTGTTATGAGAAGAAGCTCATTAGTGTGGAGAAAATTTTGTGGTATATCCTATATCATAACACGGGGTCGATTCTTGGATTTGGCTAGTTTCTAGAGAGAGAAACACTTGAGAGAGTTTTCTAGTGAGAGAAAATATGTTTCTATGAAAAGGAAATAATGACTAGCTTGCCTCTTCCAAAGTTGGAAGAGGCTTATATAGTACTTACAATATACCGGGTATTCGTACCCGACTTAATACCGAAAAACGTACTATTAACTATAAAACTACAAGCTATAATAAACAGTAAAATACACCGGGTGACCGAGTCTTTTTCTAATATCTAACAATCTCCCCCTAAGGGAGGTCACCCCTGAAAATACTAACCTTTAATCACTTCAGTCTTTAGCTCGTAGACATTTCTTGTACATTTGGGATAGTAATCTTTTGATTCATCTTACGCTTGTCTTTGACTGTGATCTTGAGCTTTCATGAGATCATCGCCCAATCATAATCTTACATCATCTTGTGATGGATCGCCATCTTGTGCACTTGTGAAGAAATACATGACATCAGAGTTTGCGGAAGCTTTGACACCTTTATGAGTTCTTTCATAACATCATAACAAGTGTAGGTCGTGTCTGAGCATTCGGTTTATTACTTGACTTACTGAACTGTGGTATCTCCATTCCATCTCCCATTTTTCCTTAAATGATCCTGTAATGAAACTGTTAGCAATAAAGAGAAAATTGATTTGAAAAGACAGTCTAAGTGTTTCTTATGAAAGACTTTTGTAACACTTCGAGAGTTTTGATTGTTTGTCAAATGATCAATAACCGTCAATTCTTATACTGGAACAAGTTTGATTCACACAGAATCGCACCATCGTTTCTTTCCAGTTGTCACAAGATTAATTCTTATGGAATCGCACAAGTCACCTACCTAGAGCTTGTTTGATGTTGGCTCTAGCAGGATTTCCATCTTTATTGTGAACGTTTCACTCGGATGTTCTGGCAATATCACAATGATAATGTATAGGACTCTTAGGATAGACTTGTTTCCACAGTGTGTAAAAGACAAGAGAATTGGATATGTGTCCTAATGAGATTAATTGATGATCTCTTGGCTCTAGACTCAATTAGTGCGTTTTGGTTCTAGTAATCGAAGGCTGGAGCAGACTGCCACCTGTTCAATATCAACTAACTCGGAGTGAGAAAGTCAATAGATAACGTGTTTAGTCTCCGTGAGAAATGAAACAGAAATCTTTTGAAAGATTCTGAGTGGCTAGGGAGGGTTGTGCATTGCATCACTGGGTCCATGATGACGATCTTCAATGTCAGCAATCATCTTAGTGATTCTGGCTAGTTTCTAGAGAGAGAAACACTTGAGAGAGTTTTCTAGTGAGAGAAAATGTGTTTCTATGAAAAGGAAATAATGACTAGCTTGCCTCTTCCAAAGTTGGAAGAGGCTTATATAGTACTTACAATATACCGGGTATTCGTACCCGACTTAATACCGAAAAAAGTACTATTAACTATAAAACTACGAGCTATAATAAACAGTAAAATACACCGGGTGACCGAGTCTTTTTCTAATATCTAACAAATTCACACAGACTTAAATGTAGCTGACCTATTGACCAAACCTTTTGATGGGCCACGGTTTAATTACTTAGTGGTTAGTATTGGTATGATAAACCCATAGCTACATTTAAGGGGAGACTTAGTTGTATAGTTTGTATACTTCTGGTAGTTAGTTTAACTAAATTCTGGCTTAAGTAGTATTAATTCTGGTAGTTCGTAGTATTAATTCAGGTAGTTAGTTTAAGTTAATTCTGGTATTATACAAACTCCTGCAACATGTTTTTCTTTGTTTTAGACTAATTCTTGCAGGAATAGCATGGTTTGCAGATGTAAGGAAGGTGTGATAAGGTCTTTGTTTTGCAAGTCTTCAATAAATACTTAATTCTTGTTGAAAAAGAGTTCATTCAGGTTGTAACATAATTAATTATGGTTGACCAAAGTTAAGTCTGGTAGTGTAAATTTTAATTCTGGTCGGTTATTGTTAGTGTTGGTTGCGGGAAAATTGATTTTTGTTGTTTAAACACTGTTTAAATGTTACCGTTACAGATTTTTTACGTCTCTATTGTCGTTAACAGAGAAGCTGTATATAGATAAAGTTTGATTTCTCTTTCATACTTATCTTTTTATTGCTATATCCTCTTCGCAAAGTAAAAAAATCTTCTTTATCTTTACAAAGAATATATTCAATTTTCTTGTTACAAGCATCTACAACCTCTCTCGTAACAAAACCCAGAAAATTTTTAGTTCACATCATACTTTTATTGCTACTTTCGAATCATGAGGCTCAATTATAATATGTGACAAACATAAATCAGTGGGGTTTTTCGCAAGCCTATCGACAGTGTAAGGGTTTTGCTGAGATAGTGGAATTTTCTAAGAGCGTTCCACCTCAGGTATGCTTTAACTTTTTATCCTACTATCTTAATGATTCCCTAGTTAAACAGTTTTGGCAGACTGCTACTGCCAAAACTCTTGCTGATGGGACTCTAGAATTACCACGCATCTATTGTTACTATTATGTATACATTACTGAGGATCTATTAGAAATAATCTTCAATTAGAGTTGCTTCAGGGATTTCCATTGTTGCATACATTGAGATTTTTGATGGGGATGGGGCATTTGGGGTATCCTACTGATGGATTTTTACCTTTTGGAAAAGCCTTTTTCCACTACTATGGAAGATTCTAGTCTCCACCATATTTTACATTGTATAAGCTCTAAATGAGGGTGGATGGGATCAATTGGTGCAATTTTGATATGCTTGATTTTGTCTGTCCACTGGCAGAGTTTATGACTTTTAAAAATAATTTTTGATGCTATGGTACAATCTTGATATGCAAACAAGTTCTTTGATGTATCATTGTTTTCTACATAATGATGTTGGATATACAACTGAAAGCAAACACCCTTATCTGACTGTGACTTTGTCCATAAGATTTTTATTAATATGAAAAGGGTTTTAGAGGGGTACTCAAGAACCTTTGTTGCTGATATGTTGTCTATTTGCTAATCCAAGTGCAGGACAAGAAGCTCATCTGTCACTCAAACTCAAAACCCCATCATCAAGTGTGGTACACCAACTACACCTCTCAACCAACCTATACATCTTGAAGCACACTATTCCACTTTTTTCTCAACCTGCACCCCTACACTATTGCTGAACTACTAATGCATTCCCCCTCACCTACACCTTCACCTGCCACATGACCAATAGAGACACCTTTGGAACAACCATCAACTGACCAAAACAACCACCTACACCTAGCCAACGAAGCTCTACCTTCCCAGTTAATAGCACAAATTGATGACTTAGAGAAGCAACTCAAGGAAACCAAACAGACTTTTGGGAAGGTTATCCTCACTTTGGTGGAAAGAGTAAAGTCTTTTGAGGTTGCTTTGAAGAGAAAGACCAAGAGGGTTCTTTTGTATGATTCTGAGGAGGAAGAAACAGAGGCTCAAGGGAGGAAGATCTGATTTAAGATCCTCTAGTTTCTTTGGTACAAGAGCTTGTTACTCCCTCAAAGACTCCCTTAAAGACTGTCAATGCTTTTGAGAGAAAGTTAAAGACATAAGCCCTACAACTTTAGAAGCTGCTGCAATCTTAACAAAAAGTTAAAAAAGATTCAAGTCAGTTGATAAAGGAAAGAGATACAAGAGAAGAAGAGTTCAAAAAGCATCTGTTGGTACTGGTTTGGAGTTGAGATGTTAAGTCTGCTTTTGAAGAAGTTAATACTGGTGGCATTAAAGTTAGTGCTGGTATTAAAGAAATTAATGCTGGCAGTTTGGATGTTAATACTGGTAGTAATCCAGTTACTACTGATAGTATAAGAGTCTCAGTACATTCTCCAGACAAAGGTAGAAGAGAAGGAAAGGCTCATGTGACAGAAGAAGAAGAGACTCAAGCTTCTAAAAAGACAAAAGAACAAATTCTTCTAGAAGAAGCAGGACTTGCTGAAGCTATCAGGTTAGAGCATTGGAAAAAGCTGTGGAAAAGGAAGAAGTGGGCCAAACAAGTTCATTATGGATCACTTCTAGCTCAAAGGATGGCTGAAAGAGCAAGAATTACCAGAGGAACAATAGAAAGGAAGACTCAAGTTCAGTTTGAAGATCAATTCGATATCTGAAGTAGCATGGGACACTATCAGAGCAAAGCTTGGAGCAAATGCAGGGTTGAAGGAGAGTGTGCTTGGAAAGGATCTTACTGTTGAAGATTATGCAAAAAGGATGGTAGAGTGTAAATAAAGAAGAAAACTTTGAAGAGGAAATAGACTAATGCAAAAAGAATAAGCCCATGACTCAAACACAGTCAGGTACTATTTGTCAAACTTTCTTAAAGAATCAAGGGGTATGGAAGTTGACTCAGTTGAAGAAGTGATAGCATAATTGAAAAATTTGGTTAAAGCAAATTGGATACTATGTCCCTATGAACTTGAAGCAACAAAGGAAAAAGTTTGAAGAGATTCGGTGAAGAGCTTCAAACTAAAACTGCAAAGAAGCTAAAGTTTGATGATGAAGGTACTCAACCAATAGAGGAGAAGGTTGAAGAAGACAAAGATGATAAGCCAACCAAGAAGACTGGAAAGAGGAGAAAATAGATAGCAAGGAAAGGATTACATACAGACCTGTTAAGGGGATGAATCTGAAGATTCAGATGAAGCTAATGAAAAAGATGATTCTACTTCAGGTACTAAAATTCCCATTAATCCTGTTCCTGTAGCTACAAAATCACCCAGTATAGCCAATTACAAGATCATTAAGCAAGGAAGGAAAGGTGTATACCAGATTGTAAGGGAGAATGGAACTGATATGGTATACATAAGCTTTGGAGCAATGCTGACTGACATATCAAGAGATGATCTTACAGAGCTATACAGGATTGTCATGAAGAAACATGGTATGAATGAGCCAGAGGATGAATTTGAAAAGGTACTTTGGGAATACTTGAAGAACATGTTTGAAGAACCCCTTAGTACAGATTCAATTTGGAGTTTGCCAGGTCAACAAAGGATAATTTGTTGGAGATACTATGATGCTTGCAGAGTACATTGTTTGAACTTGGAGTCTGCAGATGTTTATATGCTAATAGAGAGAAAGTATCCTTTGTCTGCTGAAGTATGCAAAGCTATGTTGGACAAGAAACTTCAAGGAGGAAAACCAGATGAGGATTGTTATAAACTTTTGAAAATGATGGAGAAGCAAGCTGGTATTAGAAAATAATGGAGATTGATGAGTTAGAAATCTAGAATGGAGATGAGGAGAACAACACTTGGTGGAGGTGCTATGCACTAACACAACAAATGGTTATCAGTCCACCATGTCTAACAGACATAAGGACTGGCTAGTCCAAAGCAAACGGCTTTGGTAAAGACTTCTCAAATCCGTTGATGGTTGACAGTTTACCAAAAACTGTATGGTGATCAATGCACCATAGTATTGCACTGAAGCATTGGCTAGCCCAAGAGCAAACGGTTACTTGGTAAAGGCTGCATCAAATCCGTTGATAGCTGATGATTTGCTAAAAATCATATGGTATTCAACTCACCAATGTTTTACGTACTGAGAGTTGAAATGGTTTTCAGTCAACCATGGACATGCACCTTTCTGGTGGCCAAAGGACTGACTACTCCAGAGTTAATGGCTAACTGGTAAAGAGACATCAAATCCATTAAATTTTCAATGATTCACCTCTCACAGGAGTTAACACACCTGGAAGTGATGAGAATAGACTGAAACTTTATGATTTGATGTACATATAGTCAATGTTGCTGCTTATTCAAGTGTTGCTGAAAAGATATGACTTGTTGCTGTGAAGTGCTGATTATGATACTTAGAAGATTAGTTGCTGTAAAGATCAGGTAGTGATGATTTCAAGCATTGCTGATAGAAGTCAAGAACTTGTTTATTCAGGAAGATCATCATGTTGCAGCTCAAGAATAATTCCAAAGATAATGCTCATAAAATCCTCAAGAAGCTTGTAATGAAGACTCTCAAGGAAACTTGAAGATCACAAGTGAAGTTCAAGTTAGGGGAGGATTGTTAGGAATTATTGTAAACAGACTTAAGTCTGGTAGTTATAGAGTTAAGTCTGGTAGACATAGTTAAGTCTGTCAGTACTAAGTTAAGTCTGGCAGTACTATAGTTAGTACTGGCCTTGTCTAGTTAAGTCTGTTTATGTAACAGAATAGTTATAATAGTTATCTTAGAGATATCTTAGGAGATATCTTAGGAAAGGATATGCATTATCCTTTTACACGTTTTGTAAAGCCTTTTAGGGTTTCTTTGGTGTATAAAATGAACCATACAGCATAGTGTTTGGGTATCAAAACCTAATAGAAATCAATAGAAATATATGAAGTTAGTTTTACAATTATTCTTCTTAGTACTTGTGTTAAGATTCCGCATTAACACATAGTATTCATAGTCTTTGTCTCTCTTATAGTTGATTTGGATTTATTCAAGTTAGCTATTGGTTTACAAAAGGCTAATCAGATCCAAGACTTTGGACCTACAGACAAGACATGGGGGTTGTTATCGTTCTCTAAGGGAATAGCATGTGAAGGTTCGAATTAAACGTAACTAAGGTCTAGAGGTTGAAAGAAGATTATTTTTATATTTTTATGTTTTATGAAAACAATTTAAATCTCGGGTTTGAATAAGGTTTGATTTTAACTAATTATATAATTATCTAATTTACTCTAATTAATGTAAGATAAGGTGGAAAACTCGTATATTAAGGGAGAAGTGTTTGCTTAATCATGCATGATCCTTAGTATGTTTGCTTAATCATGCATGATCCTTAGTATGTTTCTCCTAACTCTACTGCTTTGTTACACTTGTGATGTATGTGTAAGTATTTTCGAGAAGTATGACGAATTATAGGAAAACGCCGTCTACGTGATATCTTGATAAGGCAACGCACAAGTAAGGTAGTATGAAGACTATTACAAGGTCCCCTATGGAGATCAACGCGCATTAAAATACTTAAAGGGGATCATCCATAGATGGGTAAGGTAGTATGAAGACTATTATCGATGGAATCCTTTCTACACAATCATGCCGCTCTAGATCTTCGAAACAATTAAGCAACTAGGGTTCTAGAGTCTAAACATGCACACACACCAACAAGAACCAATATTATTAGGATCTACATACTAATTCACGTACAATCATAAGCAAACACTATAGAGATCTAGCCAAGCATGTTAATGATAAGAGAAGAACAATTAATCAAACAACACATAGACATATTGAAAGATTAATGGATAGAAGAACTTCACTAGATCAAAACATGTAGTTTAGGGATGATACAAGAGGGTTGGGAAACCCTAAAAATACTCCCAATGTATGCTACTATTCGTCTATGAATCCCTAAAAGTTCCCTTCAAAGTTCCACACTTTAAAACCCTAAAATTTAGAAAATATATATAGGAAAATAATCGTGATGGTGTCAATAAGAATCCTGACGCCATCGCCTCGCCAAATCTTCTTAGGGTTTCTTCAAGTCGGCTACTTTGACACCATCACCAAAAGTTGTGACACTGTTTCTTCAGTCTTCTGACAGCGTCACTAGAAGATTATGACGCCGTCTCCACGGCCTGTAAGCATGGTCTTCATCAACTTCCGTGTAGAGTTGTAGTCTTGTCTGTTTCTTCTCCAAATGAGCCAAAGTCACGTGTATTTCCTCAAATTTCTATCCAATCGCTAAAAATACAAAAAGAAACGATTAAGCACGTATTTTAAGGATAAAAGCATGAATTAAGGGGTTAAATGGCCCCTAAAAAGGGCATAAAGTGACACCTCATCAATAATATTAATATCTCCCTTTTTCTCGACTGAAAAATGAGTAATAGAGATTTATCTGTTTGTTTGTTAGAAACCTTTGATATGTAAAAGAACTGTCCATTTTTTTTATTGTGAACCATAAAGATAAGCTCATTTGACCCAGTTTTGCCCATATAGATGGCCCAACATCAAAACTAAAATCAGTAAAAATTGTCTTTGATCGACTTTTATCATATACGACTCGTACCATATTTCTTTTGTACCAAATCTTTGATCTAATGATTTGAAACATGAAATAAATTGCATGTATTGTATTATATGAGTACGACGTTTAAAGTTTTAACTTTTAAATTTTCATTCGTATTCATTTAATTTGGTTATTCTGGTCGAATTATATTGTGAACTTCATAAAACTACAACTGCTATTGAAAAATCATATTTTTGTAGCATCTTGCGATCTTGATTTGACCTTACGATTCCAATCTTACGAATACTAAAATGATCATAAGTAGGATTGCAATCTTAATAACCTTGGACCAAACTATTTATTTCAAGGGGGACGACGCAGACGCCTTCGGTCAGGGTAGGGGAGGACGCGGTCGACGCCCTCGGTCAGTCGCCCTATCGAGTCTCCACTACCAACAGTCTAACAATGCCAAATTTTCCCCGAAAGGTAAAATGTAGATATTTATAGGACCTAAACATAAGGAAACTCATTACTTTGAGAAAGATATAGGCAAAACTCGGTAGATATATGGTAGGGATATGTTATAAAAACCCCTTAAAACACTATGTGGAAACTAGAATGGGGGTTGAATAGTTTTTACCGTTTTAAAATAAAACTTAGATTGTCAACTTATGTGAACTCAAGAGATATACATAATTATATATGATAGCGATGCAATAATTAAATCAGTAATCTACGAAGTATGAACAAGTGAAGATAAAAAAAAATCAAATTGATGATACAATGATTTATAGTGGTTCGGCTATAAAGCTCCTCTTCGCCCTACTCCACTCCCTAAGTACCCAATTTGAGAATTATCTTCACTATTTCAACAAGCTCCCTTTAGGCGGAGAAAATCGTACACGTCGCTTATACTTTTTCGGGTACTAAGCTAAATATCGAGTTCTACTTTGAGATAGAACCAATCTAACACACTATGTATTTTGTGGCCTAAATACTGACCTATCATACACATATGATATACACAACACACAACATAAGATATACAAGATGAATGATTATCACAATCGTGATGACACAACTAAACTATTAACTCTTGAAGCTTGACGTCTTCGTAAGTGTTCTTCACTAAAGAGTGGAATGAGTTGATCACTTGTAATGGATTATGTAACAAGTATAATGATCAAAGAATACAAAAGATAAAAGATGTATGTGAAAAATATTTGTCAAGAGTTGTTAAAAATGAAAGCTTAAGGTTGCTATTTATAGGCAAGCCTTTGAAATTCAAATCTAGCTGCGACCCACGGATCCACCATAGCTGGTTCTGTCTAGTATATTAGGTGGATTTGTTGGGGGAGCTGGGACAATATTTATCATTTTATGATTAACCCCAAATCTATACAAAATATTGTTTTGTACTTAATAAAACTAGTGATTCTTCTAGAACAAAATATTTCTTATCACTAATAAGGAAAGATTTTATAGATTTGAGAAGATTTGGAAGGATTTGGAAAGATTGTTTCCACTTATGGTTAATCTTATTTTGTCTTACATGATTAATATAACTAGCTTATAATTAATCATGTGTTAACTTAAATCATTTGATTAGAAAAGGTTTATGCAAATGATAATATTTTTCTTTGATCATTAACTATGTTTAATAATGCCATATTCATACCTTAAGTGATTTGTCGTCGTCAAGTAAACTTTCGACTAAATAACTTGTTTACGTAAACTTTTACGTAGTATGACATTATATTTGTTATTATCAAAACATGAAGATCATTAAATATAAATATCGTTTTTGCGCGAATATTTGTATTAACAATCTCCCCTTTTTTGATGATGACAAAATATAAACTCATGCTTATTTAAAAGTTACTAAATAAGTATTTAGTGGATGAGTTTACATTTCTTCTCCCCCTTTTTGTCGAAGCAAAAAGCGTTGTAGAGGCCTTCCTTGCATGTCTTGTTTTGACAAATGCTAAGTGACTTGGTTACGAATGCAAAGTAAAAAATAAAGACAATATTGCAAGTGCTCCCCCTTGGTGTATGCTCCTCCTCGCTTGGGGCACCAAAGAATCGAGCTATGAATGCATGCTACAAAACAAAGTTAGTGGAAAAGCAAATATATATATGATAACCACATATGCACACATATACATTTAAGCAGTCAATACAACAAAAGGAAATAATGTTAAATCTATTATAAGGGATAAAACATAAAATTTGGCATTAAAGCCCATAAGACAAGAAACTTAAACTAGAACAATTAAAAATCCTAAATGTTGAGATAAAATCTTGTCTTCCATATAATCCAAACGGTTTGAGGTATCTTAAGAGTGGATTTAGTACGGAAGGTATGGTGGGTTTAAAGGAGATCTAAGATGATGTTGGATGTATGAGCAAATGAAATGAACACCTTCTTCTAGGCATTGGAGCTGGTTAACTTTGTTGGTACAACATTTACATATGTGTAGATGATGGTTGTGATTGGTGGTTGGGATTAAATAATCAAATTTGTTGTGAAGAGAAGGTTTATCATTTTGTGGAGTGCGTTTTTGAATATATTCGAACATGAGATGCATTTCACGTAATAGTAAACCAATTTCACATTGGAAGTTACTACAACATTGACATGTCATGAGGTGAAAACGAGCTTGTCTTGATTCTAAGACTTCGGGTGGAATAACATTTGGATCAATTTGATTCGACTTGAGTTTTGAGAGATGTTCTTGGATGATTTTCTTTTTGATTATAAGTGTGGAGTCATTTGAGGAGATAGACATTTTGATTTTTGAATATGAGGTTGTGATAATGTGTCTTATAAAAGACATGGAGTGTATGCTTTGACATGAAGGTTTTTCGATTTGTACGGAAGAGGTATTTTATCTTAAGGTTTAAGAGGATGAATACAAATAATTAAGGGTAAAAGAAAGTGGATGGCTTCGTCTGACTACTATTCATACGGATCCACCATAATGTCATGGATCTTGGTTATAGGAGATCCGTGGGTTCACGAGAACCATATAGATGATCGGCAAATATAAAAGCATCCCCTTAACAAAGATCAACTTATATCTAACACAAATAAAGCATGCATATCACTCATTGTCATACATTTGTCCAAGATAGCATAGTTTAACACAAAAGATATTACAATCATTCAATAAGATAGCATAATTTTATCCTAAAATAGCAATTCATGATTCTTAAAGAATGAGTTACGCCTATTTTAAAATTGATCCATGGATGACCAATATCCTAGCAAAGGAGATGATTGGTTTGAGCTCTCCACCAATAAAACTTCTTCACTTTCATTCCTCTTTTTCTCATTTTTCCTATTGATGGAGCTCATCATTAGATAGTTCATAACGAATTGTAGTGTATGGTGAGGATGAAAAAGTTTTAGATGTCTAGCAAGAATGAATCGGTATAGACAAGTAATGAGTAAACCATATGGAAGAGGACAATCGACTCTATTTTTGACACTCTCAATCTTATGAGCAATGAAGTAGGCAAAGTTGAAGTCTTGAGAGTTTTTAAGATGATAGAGCATGATGGCAGAGCATGCATCTAAGGAGCTTTTGTAAGTGTCAACACAAATGACATTTTCACGAACAATGAGTTCCCAATCCTTGATGTTAAGAGGAAGATTATCTTGGAGGATAATGGTAGGGTTTGAGTAATTTTGATGAATTGATGGAATACAAATGTTTTGAACAACATCTCTAATGTTTGAAAGGTTAGTTTGATAGGAGACATGTTTTTCACGAGTAGTGTTTAAAAGTTCTAATGAACATTGTTTTGAGAAGACACATGTTCCTTTATATGGAATTTGAAGAATTTGACCAAATTTTTCAAGTGTTATTATGAAATCTTTGTCTCGAATGGTGAAGCCAATCGAAAGAGACATATCACGCACATCACGGATTAATTGGAATTTATGATAGAATTCGATAATGAAATGAGGACAAATATGAACGTTAAAAGTGAGGAGATAATCAAATTGAATGGATTTGAATTGATCAACGATGTGGTTGTCAAAGGTGAAGAAGGATTCAATGTGTCTACCTTCATGTATGAAGCGATTTCGGTGATGCATTTTTGGTATGTAGGCTTTGGTTCTTTTGTAGTCGGGTTTCATCATTCCAAGCATACTTGAACCTAGTAAATTTAAAATTTGAATATAGATAAATATGTTGAGACTAATTTATGATACATGTATGTGATTCATGTATACGATGTAGTTAATCGCACATCTTCATTTTTGCTTTATGAATCAAAATAATATATTAGTTGTAAATTTTGAGGGTTGATTCATGAGAGGATAATCATTTTTGATTTGTATTAACTATGTAGATAAACCACAGTTGTTTAGAGAAATTCCCAATTGTGAGTTTTTATTTGAAGCACATAACTTGGGGTTTTTGGTGAAAAATTAGTTTTTGGCGAATCATACTACATGTTCATTCCAAGTATAGAAAAATAAGTTGATCTATTATTTCAACCCTTTTTCCTTTTATGGAAAGAAAAATAAGTGTTTCAAAATAGAGATTTAGAAAAGAAAAACTTACAATTATGATTGTAGATGTCTTGAAATGTATGGATCTATCTTAATTATAGCTTAGAATGATGTTGGCGAAAATGCTCAATCTTGGGTGGTATGAGAGGTAACACAGATTATATGTTATAAAAAACGTATGCAAGTAAGTAACTTAGAACAATATAAATGCAAACTAAATTTTTCGTTAATTCTTTTAAACGAAATACATAAAAGTTTGCATTAATCATTTAAAAGAAATTATAAGAAAACTAACTTAAATATCTAACTCTAATGCCTTGCCTCAATGGGCTTACAATAGTTAAATAGATAAAACGAGCATAGGGTTTTCCTCAGCTAATGTCTTCTTTGGTGTGCTTCTTTGTAGAACACAAAATAACACCTTGTGTTTGTTGTGTGGAGTGAAAGACAAAGTGTAATCCTGGCCTTTAATCTTTTTGGTGCCACAAATATTAATAAACTCCTTGAATTTCGAATAGGGGGGGGGTTTGGATTGCAACTTGGCACTTTTGTAGCTGGGGAAGCTTAGTGGAGGAGGGGGTGATGTTTATCCATGGGGTTGTTTGGGTTTGCAGGATAAAAGGGGAGGGAGGGGAGGGGGGGGGGGGGGGGGGGGGGGGGGGGGACTTACCCTGTGAGTTGGGTGGGGTTTGAAAAAGGGCGGGAAAAAGATGTTCTAATTTGGTTAGGGAGAAGGGACATTAGTTTTGGGAGTTTAACACAATTCGTCCCTCAACGTGTATATAGAGTTTGCAGTACACGTCCTTGTGTAATTAAAAGTTTGGGGACTTGGCAGTTTCAGCTCCCAAGGGTTATATTTGCAATTGCATCACACGTCCTTGTTAGTATAAGAAGTTGACCTTGGCAGCTTTGGCCCTTGGGGTATTTCTTTGCCAATTTGGCAGTTTTGGCCCTTCTCTTTATTTCCTTCTTTCTCCTCTTTAACATAGTTTAGGGACTTAACAAGTTTAGTCCTAAGACTTGTTTTTCTTGACTTTTGGCTTCGGGTTTGTCGGGGTTGACTTTTTCAAACTTGGGTTTGGACTTGACTTTGACTTTTTCCACGCTTTTCCATTCCGTGTTCAGTTTTGTCGTTTTTGGCTTTGTTTTTCATCCTTTTGTGTGATATCCGTTCCTGCACAACTACAATGCAAAATCAAAACATTTATTTTGGCAGTTTTTGGTATGTTTTTGGACATTAAGTCCGGTTTTATTGGGAATAAGAGTATGTTGTAAATTAAGCACATTCCATGCTCCCCCTTGGTGTACGTCCCCTTTGATTGGGCACCAGGAATTGAGTATGATTGGGTGTACAAAAAACGTTAGTAGAAGAAAATTATATATATGACAAACACCATATGCAGACATATAACATCCATCATTAACAACAAAATGAAATATGTGCGAAAAGTAAGGTGGGTGTGACTGAAGAGCCGAGGTGGGGTTTCGAATGTGATGAGAACATGTTAGTTGTCACGGTTTCGGAGCATTGGTTAGATGAGAGGCTATTTCGTTGGTTGAACAAAATCCAGATATTGTTTTGGAGGATTGGGGAAAAATCTGATTTCTAAGATTTGGTGGTGTGATGGTGAATGTTTTCAAGTGGAGGTGCATTGTTTTGGAGGAGAGGTGCTTTGTTGTTAATGTTAACAAAAAAAGGTTAGGTTGATGGTAGTGGTTCAAATCCAGGTGGTGGATTTAGAAAACCGAGAGGAGGTCGTGAAACACGTGGTGGTGGGGATGGATTAGAAGTGCCGGTGGCCAATTATCCATGGTGTTGAGCATAGAAATCATTTGGTGATATTTGTAGTGGAGCAAGTTCTTGAGGTTCTTGTTTTATCGGAATGACATAATGAAGTTTAGGTGGAGGTGCAACGTAAGTTGGTGTAGGAGACTCACTTGGTGATGATGAAGAGGCATAGTGTGTGCTTTTGCTAGAGATGGATTTTGATGGAGCTTGAGGTGTGTTGGGAATTAAAGGTTTACACTTTGTACTGCCAAGCCAAAAGTTTGTACTGCTTGAGTTATAACAAACAGTACTAACCAGTTAGTACTACTAGAGGAAAGTTGATACTGCCAGTATTATCTTAACACTGCTGAAGGACTTAGCACTGATGCATGAAGATTAAGACTGTTGAAGAGATAAAGACGTGTTTAGTGATATGTATGGACTTATTCAATGCATATCTTATATAGATAGAATATATGTTGATATCTTGTAGAATTTTAGAAGATTTGTAGTTATCTTGTAAAAGACTCCTTGATGTATAAAAGAAGATCATAGGTTATGGTTTAGATCATCACATCATAGACACATTCATAGCTTCAAGGTTGTAAACCATTAGTATGAAGTGTATAGTAGATTTTCACATTAATAATATGGAGCTTTTTGATTACTCATTGTTCACACAGTTTAATACATTGTTATTTAAATCATGTTAAATTGTACTTCTCCTAAAGAATAACTGAGTAGGATTCGCATACACTTAGTAATTAACATAGTTTGATAGCATGTTGTCTTGAATCTATTCAATACAAACTAAGCCTTTTACAGGTTAAGCAAGATATTGTTGGGATCAACAAGTGGTTTCAAAAGGGGGTGGTATCAGAGCTTGTGTTCTGAAACTTTGATCTAGAAGAAACTAACAAGAAGACCTCTTTACTTACAAGGAAGAGATGGATCTAGAAACTGCTCAAACCAATACTACTGCAAAGTTTCCCATTCTCAAACAGGGTGAATATGATATGTGGAAGCTAAGAATTGAGCAATACTTTCAAGTACAAGACTATGCTCTATGGGATGTCATAGAGAATGGAAACTCATTCAAACCAGCAGCTCAAACAACAACAAATGCTAATGGTACCTCAACTACACTAATACCAGGTCCTGTAACTATTAAAGAAAAGGTTCAAAAGAAGAATGATGTGAAGGCATGAAGTATGTTACTGATGGAACTTCCAAATGAACATCCATTGACATTTAATCAGTACAAGGATTGTAAGACTTTGTTTGCTTCTATACAAACAAGATTTGGTGGTAATGATGCCACAAAGAATACTCAAAAGAATCTTCTGAAGCATATGTATGAGAACTTTAGTGCTTCAAGCACAGAGTCTCTTGACTCTATTTTTAACAGGTTTCAGAAGATTGTAAGTTAGCTGGCTATTCTGGGTGAAAATATTTCACAAAAAGATCTTAATTTGAAATTCTTGAGAAGTCTGCCTACTGAGTGGAATACTCATGTTGTGGTTTGGAGGAATAAACCTGATCTAGACACAATGAGCTTTGATGATCTCTACAACAATTTCAAGATTGTTGAACAAGAGGTTAAAGGAACTGCAAGCTCAAGCTCAAACTCAAGTTCTCAGAACATGGTCTTTGTGTCATCTCCTGGCGGTACTAATGAAATTAATACTGCTTATAGAGTTAGTACTGATAATACTCAAGTCAGCCCTAGCACTCAAGTTAGCACTGCTAGTACTCAAGTTAGTACTGCTAACTTAAGTGATGCTACTGTTTATGCATTTTTGGCCAATCAACCAAACGGGTCTTAACTTGTACATAAGGACCTTGAACAAATCCATGGAGATGACTTAGAAGAGATAGATTTGAAGTGGCAGTTAGCATTGTTGAGCATGAGGACAAGAAGGTTTTTCTAGAAAACTGGTAGAAAGATCACTATCAATCGGAGTGACACAGCTGGATATGACAAGTCCAAGGTGGAGTGTTTCAACTGCCACAAGTTGGGATACTTTGCAAGGGAGTGTAGAGGACCTAGGAATCAAGATAACAGAAACATGAATCAAGACAGCTCTAGAAGGACTATAAATGTGGAAGAAACTTCTTCTAAAGCCATGGTGGCTATTGATGGAGCTGGTTTTGACTGGAGCTATATGGCAGATGATGAAGTCCCTACAAACATGGCTCTTATGGCTTTTTCAGACTCTGAGGTACATAATGACAAAACTTGTTCAAAAACCTGTCTAAAAAGCTTTGAAACTCTTAAAACTCAACTTGATGATTTAAGAATAGAGTTTAACAAATCTGAGTTCAATTTAGCTACTTATAAAAGAGGGTTAGCATCTGTAGAAGAGCAACTTGTCTTTTACAAAAAGAATGAGGTTATTTTTTGTGAGCAACTTGCTGTTCTTAAAAGAGATATCTCATATAAAGACTCAGAAATTAGTATGCTTAAAAGTGAGTTAGAAAAGCTTAAGCAAGAAAAAGAAAGCAATCAACTTAAAATTGAAAATTTTGATAATGCTTCTAAGAGTCTAGACAAATTAATAGGGAGTCAGATAACTGATAAAAGTAGAAAGGGTGTGGGGTTTGTAAGCTATAATGATGTTCCACCTCCCCTTACAGGGTTATTTTCACCCCCCCCCCCCCCAAGTTTGATTTGTCCAACTCTGGTCTAGAGGAGTTCCAACAGCCTGAGTTTGAAGGCTATGGACCTAAGACTAGTAAGAGTGTTAGTGAAGATATTTCTAATGAGGTTAGGGAATCTCCTGATGCCCCATTGGTTGAGGAGTTGGTGTCAGATGATAAGTTAGAGAAGAAAACTGTTTTTCCTACTGTTGCTAAGATAGAGTTTGTTAGACCTAAACAACAAGAAAAACCAGTTAGGAAACCAGTTAAGTATGCTGAAATGTACAGGTCATAAGGTCCTAGGGGAAATCAAAGAAACTGGAATAATCAGAAATCCCAACAACTAGGAAGTAACTTTGTAATGTACAATAAAGCTTGTTTTGTCTGTGGAAGTTTTGACCATGTGCATGCTAACTGCAATTACCATTAAAGGGAAAGGGTGGTATCTGGGAATAATTATACAAGGTTGAATTACAATTATTCTGCTAAAAATTCTCACCCTAGTGCTCACAGGAATGTAGCTCCAAGAGCAGTTTTAATGAAAACTGGCCTAAGACCACTTAATACTGCTAGGCCAGTTAATACTGCTCATCCCAAAACTACAGTTTATAGTGCTAGACCAATGTCACGTTTTTCTAAATCAGCACAATCAACTGTAAAGAGACCCTATTAAATAAGAACAACATTAACTAATAAAAAATTTAACCAAAAAGTTAATATTGCTAAGGGAAAATTTTATACTGCTATGCCAAAAGCAGTTAATACTACTAGGCCAAATACAGCAGTAGTTAATGCTGTCAGGGCAAATCAGGTTAATATTGTTAAGGCCTCAGCATGTTGGGTTTGGAGACCTACCAAACTTAATAGTGCATCAATTACTTTGAAGAGACATAATTATGTTGATGCACGAGGCAGATCCAAGTCAGTGATGGCTTGGGTCCCCAAAGGAAACTAATTTCCTTATTTTTATGTGCAGGGTCATCTACAAAAAGAAGATCAAGGCTATGTTGACTGTGGATGCTCAAGGCACATGAAAGAGAACATGTCTTATCTCTCAGACTTCAAGGAATTTGATGGAGGATATGTTACCTTTGGGGGATGAGCCAAAGGATGAAATTTTTTAGGTAAAAGAACTCTTAAAACTGGTAAGCTTGAATTTGAGGATGTGTACTTTGTCAAGGAGTTACAGTTTAACCCTTTTAGTGTTTAACACATGTGTAACAAAAAGAACTGTGTTCTTTTTACTGACACTGGATGTTTTGTTCTGTCTCCTGACTTTAAGTTAGCTGATGAAAGTCAGGTTTTAGTTAAAGTTTCTAGAAAGAACAACATGTACAGTGTTGATATGAAGAATATTGTTCCTAGAGAGAGTTTAACTTGTCTTGTTGCAAAAGAGGCTAGGTCATGTAAGTTTAAAAACTATTAATAAACTTGTTAAGGAAAATCTTGTGAGAGGTTTACCCACAAAACATTTTAAAAATGACCAAACTTGTGTTGCTTGCTTTAAAGGAAAGCAATACAAAGCCTCATGTAAGTCCAAGATTCAGAACTCTATTACTCAGCCTTTATTCATGTTGCATATGGATTTGTTTGGTCCAACTTTTGTGAGCAGTTTAATGAATAAGAAATATTGTCTAGTTGTCACTGATGATTATAGCAGATTTACTTGGGTTTTCTTTTTAGCATCTAAGGATAAGACTAGTGGCATTCTTAAGAGCTTTATAACTCAGATAGAAAATCTAGTTGATAAGAAAGTAAAGATAATCAGATGTGACAATGGAACAGAGTTCAAAAATAGAGTTATGAGTGAGTTTTGTAAAAAGAAAGGCATTAAGAAGGAATTTAGTATTGCTAGAGTTTGCTCATTTAGATAATTCTAAAGCAACAATAATGAAACACTAAGTAAACACTATTGATTATGCGGAATCTAATCAATAATGCTAAGAAGAACAATATTGTATTCACAAAATAACTTTTATACTAAACCTTGAATCTGCCTAGGATACAGATAACAACTAGATCTACTATATGAATCTCTATGAATCTGTGTAGAACTATCACAACTAACTATGCATAGTGTTCCCTTTTATAGACCTAAGGAAACCCTAAATGGGCTTACAAAAGCTTAAAAGATTCATGCATATCCTTTCCTAAGATATCTCATGCATATCTCATAAACGGTACTAACTACTTTATACTAACGGTACTAACTAACTGATCAGTACTTAACACTTTGTACTGTCAGTACTAATTACAACTAGCGGTACTAAGTAATATAACTAGCGGTACTAAGTCAGGAATGCATAATTCCCAACAATCCTCCCCTAAACATGATTGTTGAACTTGTTTAACTTCATGTTTCTTCAGTTTAAACATCTTGAACTCTTGGAGGATGTATCCAAACACTCTGACAAATCTTGATCTTGATCTTTGATAATTTTGATATCTTCAGCTATCCATCTTTATCAGCAACAAGTCTTCTCAGCAACACAGTAACATCCAACTAAGTTGGCTTTGTAGTTTTTGGCAAACTACCAGCCATTAACAGATTTGATATTCCTTTACCAGTAGCCATTTGCTCTGGGATAGCCAATTCTTCATTGTAAACAACAAGGTGAATTGATAACCTTATAGTTTTTAGTAAACTATCAACTATCAACGGATTTGATTTGTCTTTACCAAAAGCCGTTTGCTTTTGGACTAGTCAATGCTTCATTGCCATAACATGGTGCATTGATAACCATATAGTTTTTAGCAAACTATCAGCTATCAACATATTTGAGATGTCTTTACCAGGAACTGTTTGATCCTGGACTAGCCAACTCTTTACTATGAAGCAAGGTGAGTTGAGAACCCTATAATTTTTGCTAAATTATCAACCATAAATGGATTTGAGAAGTCTTTACCGCCGTTTGCTTATGGACTAGCTAGTTCTTATGCCTATTAAGCATGGTGAACTGATTACTATTATTTTTGTGTGGTCTTAGAACCAACCACTCAAGGATCATCTCATCTCCCTTTGTCCCAAAGTCTTTAGGTTCTAACTCTACAATCTACTTCTTGACAAATCTAATCAGTTCCAAAGCCATAGTATTGTCTTCTTCAGTTTCTAACTTCAACTCTATCAATTATGACAGTACTTCCTTTTTCAAAGGATACTTATTCTCTACAAACATATGAATGACTAATCCTTCATCAGTCATTATAGTGTGTATCCCTGAAGAACTATGTAGCTTCCAGCTCACTATCTTCTAATTTTGTTGTGCATTCTAAAATTCATCACTATCACTTTGATTGAACATGATTATCAAATCTCCCTAAAGTATTTTGTCAAAACCCTCAGGTGTCTCATCTTGGTATCTGTTCATCACAAGTTGATATATAGCACATATGTCATCTCTATCAAGTATGGAGAGCACTGCCATTAAAGTACTGAAGTATCTTCTTTGTCTATTACTTCTAATCACCACATTAAGATAAACATCTTCTACCTCCTCAGTCTCATCATACTGTGGTTTGGTTGTAAGATACTCAGATCTCCATTCTATGATAGGATACTTTTTGTCAAGTATCTCATAATCCACTTCCTTATCCTCATCAAGAGCTATAGTTAAACACAATCTTAGCTCTTCATCATCTTTAGAAGTGGACTTTCTTTTCTTAGACTTCATCTTCTTCCTTTTTCTAAGCTTTCTTTTTCTAGTTCCTTCTTCTTCTTTAATTTCTCCCTTGACACTGTCATCTTTCTTTACTCTCTTCTTAGAAGCATCAGCAGCTTGTTCATTCATCTCCTTGATCATTTTTTCATCTTCAGCAGAACCAATAGCAATGAAACTATCATCAGACCTTTTTATCTTTTCATACAAAACTTGTATTTCATCAAAAGTTTTGGTCTTCAGATCAGAATGCTTCTTGCCTCCAACATGCTTCAAATATGTCATCATTTGGTTCCTAAGCTGATTTCTTGAAGGAGGTTTATTTCTGATAGCTTCAAATCTTTGTTGAGCAAGAAATCTTCTTTAGGCAGCAATGGTGTCATGAAGAAATTTGGTTCTCTGCTCAATAGTATACATCTCTCTCTCTTCCTCTTGAAGCTTTTCAGCAAGTATCTTGTCAGCATTAAGTCTTGCCTGAATGAAATCATATTCATTAGAGAGTGCAGCCTTTATAGCTTCTTCTTCATCCAACCTTTTCTTCTCCTCTTCAGCTTCCCGCTCCTCTTGAACCTTTCTGGCCACCTCTTCATCATTAGCAAGCTGTTTAAATTTCTTTTCAGATTTAGTAATCTCTTCTGATTCAGTATCGGATTCATCTTCCTCTTTAATCCTCTTTTTGCCTTTATCTTTTGGATCAATCTTGGGAAGAGGTCTCAAAGTCAATATTGATCTGGTTAAAGTATGTGAATGTAACTTACTAAGGCTTGTTGTGCTGAAGAAGCCTTTTGAATCTTCCCTCTTGTTTGAACTGCTGATGTAGGATCTCCTAGAATTTGTCCTTTTGGATGATCCTTATGAATTCTGAGTGTGGGAATAGGACTGACAGCAATGGTGTTATCCATGTTGTTGAAATCAGCCACTGCACCCACATCTTCATCATCATCATAAGCTCCATTGAATATTCCATCATTTGGGAGAGTATCAGAAGCATCTTCCAAGTCAGGCATATTTGGATCAATGGGTAAATCAGCATTAGGGAGAGTAGATGCATCAATAGGTATTTTGCCTCCAAGATAGACAAATGATGATTCATCAGCATTTGCACCTGTGGAAGTACTAGCAGCACTAACATTGGGTGTGTTAGACCTATCAGTACTAACAAATGATCTATCAGTACTAACAAATGGCCTATCAGTACTAAGTTGGTTAGTACTGGTAGCTTGAGCTGCCTTCTTTTGAGATGCAATTCTCCTCTTTTCTTCTTCAAAGGCTTGTCTTGATTCATCATTCATAGCATTAGCAACCAATTCTTGAGTAACCATCATCTCAAGTTCATCTTGCCAGACTTGTTCATCTTCTGGCATCTGATGTTGTCCTTCCTTATCAATAACATCTTCTGAATCTTGTATATCCTTGTCTGGAGAAGCATTTTCAGAAGGTTGTTCTTGTGCATCCTGAACAACATCCTTTACTGGAATCCTTGTCCTATGAGGTTGTAGTGGAAGCAGTATGTATTCCTGAGTAGGTCCTTTATCTTTTCCTGATGAACCTGCAACATAAGAATCTTGTGTACTTGCATCCACATTAACCTGATTTTCTACACTAACAGGAATATAATTCATTAAATTGGTAAGAAAATCAAGATCAAACATCCAATTAGGACCAGTTCCTGTCACATTTGGTTGATCTTCAAGAAAATTGATGTGCAGATTCTCTTCTACCCTTTTGGTCCTTTTGTTGTATACTCTAAAAGCTTTACTAGAGGTAGAGTATCCAAGCAAATAACCTTCATCAGATTTCCCATCAAATTTTCCTAAGGAATCTAAGGTGTTCAAAATAGTAAAGGGGCACCCAAAATGTCTCATAAAACTAATACTAGGTGATTTACCTATTAATAGTTCATAAGGTGTCTTATTTTGAGGTTTGGTCACTAATACCCTATTCAGTACATAGCAAGCAGTATTAACTGCCTCTGCCCAAAATGGGATAGGTAAAAGTGAGTCTGCTAACATAGTTCTAGCTGCCTCAATTAGGGTCCTGTTTTTCCTTTCTGCAACACCATTCTGCTGTGGAGTTCAAGCTACACTTAAATTCTCTTTTGATTCCTTTCTTAGCATATAATTCATTCATAGCATGGTTCTTAAACTCTGTCCCATTATCACATCTAATGATTTTAACATTATGATTCAATTGTTTTTCTAAGCCTATGATAAGATTACAAAGGATTTCAGATGTTTCATCCTTGGTAGCTAAGAAAAATACCCAACTAAATCTGCTGAAATCATCAGTCACAACCAAGCAGTACCTTTTCTTGTTAATACTTTCTACAGAGACAGGTCCAAATAAGTCCATATGAAGTAATTCTAGGGGCTTTCTGATGATTCTTTCTAACTTGGCCTTACAGGAGGCCTTGTGTTGCTTACCCTTCTTGCAGGCAACACAAGTGTGGTCATTCACAAAAACTTTTGAAGGTAAACCTCTAACTAGGTGACCTTTAACAAGTTTATTTATATTTTTGAAATTCACATGACCTAATCTCCTGTGCCATAATTTAGACTCATCTGCTGTTGCATTTGCATATAAACAAGTTATACCTCCAGAAGGAACAATGTTCTTTAAATCCAAGCTGTACACATCATCCTTTCTAGGAGCTCTAAGTACAACTTGACTTTCATCAAGAAGCTTAAAGCTAGGAGACAAGATAAGGCATTCAGACTCAGTAAAAAGGACACTATTTTTCTTGTCACACATTTGTGAGACAGAGAAAAGGTTAAACTTAAGTTCATCTACAAAATAAACATCATCAAAGTCTAAATTAGCAGTTTTGATTTTACCTTTACCCGTTATTTTACCTCCTTTGGGATCACTTCCAAAAGCCACAAAGCCTCCATTGAAATCTTCATAGTCTGAAAGATAAGCTTTGTTGCCAGTCATATGGCTAGAGCAACCACTATCCACCACTGCATGATCCTGTAACAAGATCTCTGGATTGCCCTGCACAAAAAGTAAGAGAATTAGTATCTCTTAGGGATCCAAGCCATTACAGACTTGGAAATCCCTTTTGGGTCAACATACTCAACCTTCTTGAGCATGAATGATCCACTGTCTTTGGACACATGATCCAAGTAATTTCCCTTAGGCCTCCAAACCCATCTTGACTTTTTAAGGTCAGTATCCAGCTTACCCTTACCAGTATTAACTACTGCTCTTGTCCCAGCAGTAGTCATATTTTGAACCCCAAAAGTTTTAACATCTTGTTTTAAGTCTTTGGGTCTAAAAGCTGGTTTTGTGTAGTAAGACCTCTTGATAGGTGAACATGAGCCTCTTGGTCTTACATTGTCCATTCTTGGGTAAATAGGTCTGGTAGCATAAACAGGCCTAGCAGTACTAACACTTGGCCTAGCAGTACAAACAGGCCTAGCAGTACTAACACTTGGCCTAGCAGTACAAACAGGCCTAGCAGTACTAACACTTGGCCTATGCAAACCTGTTCTTGTTAGTACTCCTGATGGGACAAAAGTCTTACTTAAATGTGGGTATTTTGAAAAGTTTTGATGATTAACCCTTTTAGTATTATCCCATACTGGTTTGCCCTCCCTTTGACCAGTATTAACCACATTTTTCAGCTTAGGCTCTTGACTCTTTTTGTCATGAAAATTACAATCTTTAATCAAATGGTCAGTACTTTTACAGACAAAGCAAGCTTTTATTTTCTTAAATCTAATTCCTTGTTTCTAAAAAGTTTGACCACTTTTATCATCTCTAGTCTTAACTATTTGAGTCTCAGGTCTAACTGTTTGCACTTCATACTCTTCTTCCTCATCATCTGAGTTCCAATCCTCAATGATAACTCTATCTCTGTCAATCTTAGGATTAGACACAACTGACTCACTGGCTGACTTAGGCTTTTCAGCATTTGTTTGACCTGCAGTCTCACTTGTTTTAGTATTAAGCTCAGTTGTTTGTGACTCAATGATTTTATTCCTAATGGCATATTCATCTAACCCTGCAAATGATATGTCAGCTCTTGGGGTTAAGAAGTTCCCTGTTATGGGAGGGGGAACAGCTTTATACCCATTCTTTGAAAATCTATCATTTTCTGGTGTGTTCTCTTCATCACTTGATCTAACATCAAAAATACTCAAACTATTCTCACTATCAGTTTCATGATTGCTACTTAATTCATTCAATTGTGTGCTATATCCTAAACCAGTTTTATCTCTAGCACTCATTTGACTGTTAAGTATTCCATCAAGATTCTTGGTTGATTCTTCCCATTTTGCAATCTTATCTTTTAACTCATCTCTTTCCTTAACAACCTTTTCTAATTCCAGATTTAAGTTGTTAATTTTTATTTCTCTACATTTAAGCTCATAGTTTTAAAATTCATATTTCTCACCCAAGCCAATTCATTCTTTTCATGTCTAAAAATCCTAGATTCTAGTGACTCTAAGGCTATCTCATAACCCTTAATTTCTAGTTTTGCTTTGTTATGTTTTTCTCTTTTAGTATCATAGTTCTTTTGAAGAGTTTTAAATGATTCAAGACATTGTTTAGAACATTTTTGTACCTCACTGTCATAAGAACTTGATGAGCTTGAAGAGGAGATTGCCATCAAAGCATAGTTGACTGGTTCTACTTCAAAATCATTACTCGAGTCATAGCCTCCTAGACCATCTTGAGCCACCAGTGCCTGTGATGAAGATTCAGTTGTTGGTGCATTGCTCCTACCATTGTCACCATAAGATCTTCTTCCTTGATTCCTTTCAGATCTACATTCTCTAGCAAATTGCCCTTTTCTGTGACAGTTGTAGCACTCAATCTTTGTCTTATCAAGAGAAACATGTCATTTTTCTTTGAAGTCCAAATTCCTTCCTGTCCTCTGAATGAACTTCTTTACTCTGACAGTCAACATAGCCACCTGCCATCGAAGATCCAATTCCTCCAAGTCATCTCCATCCATCTGCTGAAAATCCTCATTCTCAAGTTGAGGACTGGTTGTTGGTTGTGCAAAGAAAGAGTAAGCTACATCATGAGCACATGGAGTAGATGGAACTTGATTAATTCCACCAGCAGTACTAACCCCAAAATCTCCACTGGCAGTACTAACTTCATTAGTACTGCTAGTATTCTCAGAGGAGAGAAAAGCCAAATTCTGAGAAGCAGAGTTGGAACCTGAAGACCTTTTCAACTCATCTTCATAAACCCTAAGATTGTTGTAAAGGTCATCAATATCAATCTCATCAATGTCTGGCTTATTTCTCATGATGAGGGCAATCTGATTCCATGAAGAAGGAAGACTTCTAAGGAACTTCTGGTTGATATCTTCCTTTGATATTGGAGCACCATGAACCTCCAATTGACTTATCAGTTTTTGGAACCTATCATAAGCTTTGTCCAAGCTTTCATTTGATGCAGTAGAAAAATTTTCAAACTGATGTTTTAGAACATTTTTCTGCATCTTCTTGGATTCTACATTACCACCAAACCTTGATTTGATTGCCTCCCAGAGTGATTTAGCATCTGCAACATTGTGAAACTTGAGGAGGTATTCATCAGGTATTGCTAAAAGCAAGATGCTTTTAACTCTTTCCTGATTCCTTCTAGCAGCCAGTTGTTTGGCAGTCTTAGGAGCAGGAGGAGCAAAAGGACCAGATTTATCTCATGTTGGTGCAGGTTCTTCTACTAGATCTCCATTGACAATAACATCCCATAGGTTATGGTCTGTATGACATATAAATTGGTCGCAATTCTCCATGATATATCGTACTCTCCCTTCCTGATGATAGGGATCTTCATTGCAGTGATTGTGGGTGGAGGAATGTCTTGTTCTGCCATCTTACAATTGAGTTCTTCTTATTCAGAGTTTCCACACAAGCTCTGATACCACTTGTTGGATCGTTTTACTGAATAGATCTTAACCTTCAGCTTGCAAAGAGTTTGCTCCTTTAGATAATTCTAAAGCAACAATAATGAAACACTGAGTAAACACTATTGATTATGCGGAATCTAATCAATAATGCTAAGAAGAACAATATTGAATATCACAAAAGAACTTTTATATTAAACTTTGAATTTGCCTAGGTTACAGATTACAAACTATGATTACTATTCGATCTCTATGATCTGTGTAGAACTATATATACTAACTATGCCTAGGGTTCCTTTTATAGACTAAGGAAACCCTAATGGGCTTTACAAAACATGTACAAAGATCATGCATATCCTTTCCTAAGATATCTCATGAATATCTCATAAACGGTACTAACTATTTTATACTAACGGTACTAACTAACTGATCAGTACTTTACACTTTATACTGTCAGTACTAATTACAACTAACGGTACTAAGTATTATAACTAGCGGTACTAAGTCAGGAATGAATAATTCCCAACAAAGACTGGCAGTAATTCAGCACCATAGCTCGTGGGTCTGTTACGGAACTATGCACGCTATCCAAATCAAGAGCAGAATTGAGAAGAGAGAGTGTTTACAAGAGTGTGAAAGCTGGAAGAAGAAAAGTCTAACTTAAAGACTAGCTGAAAGAAAAGTGATTCCCGAGAGACAACCCGGATTGTTATTTATTTTTATCGAGTCTGTCTTCCCAGACATCAATACGGCGTATCTACTCCATACCATACGGCGTATTGAATGTCTAGACGTTATCAATCCTTTATTTTTATGCACTTTAAACATTATTGTCAGTTCTATCAATACGGCGTATTCATGCACATGATACGGCGTATTCAATAAACTGACCCGTATTTAGATACTTTTTACAGGTTTCTCGATACGATGTATTCCAGTTTATGGATACAATGTATTTGGTTTCTTGTATAGTTTATTTAGCTTATTTAATTAACCGTAGATACCCGAGATTAGATTTTGCATGTTTTTCCTATATTTTGCACAGGACCTCGCTGTAAAGAAATCGGCAAAGTTGGTGAAGTATCAATCATCAGGAATCTTATGTGTGATTGTAGTCATGCTAGAATACAGACGCATTTACAACACACATCCTTGCTCATAAACTCAACTTGGAGAATCTACCGAGCAAAATATCAGGGGAATTTCTCATTCTAATTCTTTTAACTTCTGGTTTTTAATGTTTTATCTATACAACGAGGACGTTGTATAATTCAAGTGGGGGATGGGAATTAGAATGTATACTTGTCCTATTTTTCACACTAAAATGTTTAAATTATGCTCAAATTTAAAAAAAATTCAAGCATACTTGTTGTGAAATTACTCGATACATAACCTACATACAATAACCCTTATTAGATATTGTGAGGATTTAACCTTATTTGTTTCCAAATGTTTACCCAAATTCCAAAAAATACGAGTGTGTTGGTGATGTTGTAAACTTTAGAACTTGGCTTGGTATATCTATTCGAGACCACAATAATAAGTACTATGGATTTAGATGGAGTAACTTGTTTAAATTGGTAAAATTCTAGTATTACACCCAAAAAGCCTTTATAAGTTGTTTTATTAACTAACTACACTGGTTAGTTAAACCCCCGTATAAACCCTTTGTTTACTCTCATCTTAACAGTAAGATACCCCTAGAAAAACTTGTAGAGCCAATCATTTAGGAATAACACCAACTATTTATTTCATTACACCTTTACACCTTAGCCTATCCTGTTAGATTATGTCCATTTATTAGTTGCTAGTTGCTTAAAGTGTAAAGTATATATTTCCCGAGTCTTGTGTCAATTTTCTATCTTTGGTACGGTTAGGAAGAAATTTGCACATTGCAAATGGGAATGTATAAAGTAGTCAAAACTCATGTATTTCTACTACCAACATAATTATTGGTACGTCTAAAGAATGTATAAAGTAGTCAAAACTTATTCTAGTGGTCTCAGCTAACTCAAGAGTATCCTCTGAGTCATGCACAATGGCAGGGGCATGTGTGGTCTTGACTAATTCATAACCATTATAGAGAGCACGTTGAACTTGCTTTGCTTTTGTGAGATATAAGGGATTTTTGTAGCCTATTGCTACCTTTTTCTTTTCATCATAAAAAGGTTTCGGTTTACACAACATATGTACTGTTTGAAGAGACTGATCTTGTTTGTATCATTTATCTTCAACCTTTTATTTTAATTGTTTCATGTCAAGAAATTCTTCAAGGTACTTATTTTCTTTCTATTTAAAATCCTTTTTCAACGTTGTGACTTCTTCTTTTATTAACTTGTTATGATTAATGGTAGAATTAAGTTGCATTTTAACAGAATGAAGTTCTTTTTCAACAATTCTTCCGTAACATTACGGTCCTAGATAATTGTTCTCATTTTTTCATCCATCTTTTGTTCTCGTTCAGTTAATTTAAACCTTGCCCTTTTTTCATAAAGCACGACTTATTCCTTATATCTAGCAAGTTTAACAGTTAATGATTCATTAACTACTTTGTTTTGCTCAGTACTAACTTCCTTTTCTGCACTTTCCTTCTCTTTATGCACTACATATCTTGTCCTCCCCACATCTTGAGCATCCTCAGTCTCCATATTGTCAATTGCATAATCATTAATTGATATTCAATTATATATGTAATAATATCCAAAGTATAGAATATTCCAAAACTACCCTTGAGGACAAAGGTAGTAGGAAGAATCTTACAAAAATACTACACGTTTTAACCGGTAAGTGATTACCGAGTCGTTTTCCCAAAGATTTATGAAATTGAGACCACGTTTGTTATTTGGACAATGATTTGAATTGGTTCAAAAATGATTTGTTTTTTAAAATCCTAAAAGTGAGCAAATTAAGGGACAATTAAACCTAACTTTAATAACGGAAAATTAAACTTTAACTAAAAACGCAAAACGGGAACCCTAAACGGTGACTAAAAACCCAAAATTTCCAAAAATAAACCTAAAATGAATTTTTCACTTTTAATAGACTCTAATTAACTAAAAGTAAGATTAAAGAAAAATAGAATGAAAACGGAGTTGATTTGAGCAAAAAACGTAAACGGGAATGAATTTCGTTCTTTAAAAAATGAAATTTTGCAATTTAAACCCTACGGAAACAAAACTAATTTTCCTAGAAACTATATGATAAAAGAAAATTTTATAAAAAAGAATTATATTTTTTTTGACTTTTTTTATAATTTTTTATGAATTAAAAACGATTTTAATTAAATTAAATGTTTAAAAATACTAAACTATTTATAAAAATTCTGAAAAAATTATGAAAAGTAGCTTGAACAGTGAGGGATCTAAGAAAAATAAGCTCGTGAAAGCAGCTTATTGAATAAGCTGTGTAATAAGCAAAAACAACTTATAATACTAAAATGCTTAAAATGTATATAAATATTAGATTGTGCAAAGATATACCGGATGAGCTATTGTAGCATGATGGTTACTATGTGTGTGGAGTAGGACGAGTGTGTGTGAAAGGCTAGGTCGTGGGTTCAAGTCCCATGCCTAGCTTTTTGCATATTTTTCTTTAATTTTGAATTTTTTTATAAACAAAGTTGTAGAAAAACTGGAAATAAGCAACTTTAATAAAAGCAACTATCTTTGAAAAGCACTAAATACGCTAGAAAAATAGCTAAAAAGCTAACAACTTACACTAGAAAACTAAAGGCTTTATATTTAAACCAAGGCAACTTAATAAGCTGAAAATAAGATAAGCTTGAGCTACTAAGCTACTCCTATACTAAACTTATCCTAATAAGCTAACTTGAATAAGAAATAAGCACAAATAACAATCCATAAGCTGAAAGTTTCA